>JALLAX010000361.1:0-12051 GCA_036939555.1 Discostella stelligeroides
CACCGTGGTAGCGACGACGGCGGGCATTGTGCGCGTTCAGCCACTCGCGGTCCCGATAGGACATGCTTGCCTGCCAGTTGGATCCGATTTTCACGGTGTGGCTCTTGGATCCGATGAAGTAGCCCCCGCTCACCAAAAGGTGGCCATTGACGTACATCTTGTACCACCCCTTCCCGTTGCCGCAACAAATGCCATCTTTGTCCACGAGCCGCAAGCTGTAGGTTCCTGGACGAACGCATTTTTGCATAGTCTTGGTTTGGTATGCCCCGACCTGCCGTCGACTGGCCAATTGCGTGGCTCCATTCCCTGTTAAAGTGACAGTAGTCTCTCTCCCATATTTGTCAATCTTGAATTGGATCTTAACGTACGAACATCCGCCTAGTTCACGCTCAGTGGATGTGACATTCTGGTGCACATTATGATGTGAGGAAAGAAGAGATGCAGAGCTAGTCGTAGTAGGTGCTTGGATAGTAAAGGAATGTACGCGCTTGCCCCAGTTGATACTGCAGTCGGACGGACTCGCAAATTTCTCTACACTGGTGTCATCCTCCTCCTCTTCGCCAAGGTGGAGGCGGTACCAACCCTTACCAGTTCGCGCTCCGCACATGCCGTCATTAAACTTATCGTGAACCTCGAAACGATACCGTCCGGGGTTGAGGCATAGAGTGCCAGTGTATAGTCTATTGTCGGCGTAGCGATAACCGGTAGGAGGTCCAGACGCAACGACAATGGAGGAGGAAGTGGTAGTAGTGGAGGAGGAAGAAGAAGGGCCACCACCATAATAATTGATGTGGGTGTCACTCACAATCTTCCATGACGTTTCATGTCCATACTCATCCGTGTCAAATCGAATAGTCGCACGTTGTTGATCTGGACCGCAGATGGACGAGGACGAGGAGTGATCAGAAGATAACAGTCCAGCTTCGTACTCGTACTCTTGCTCGAATTGGATTTCGAACTTTCCATCATCATCCAGGTCGGGCTCAAACTGAACGAGAATGAGAATGGAATTTTGATGTGTAAGAGGGTGAATGATGATGATAATGATGACGGGGGATGTTCAACGCATTATGAACAAATGCAATCTCTAGTCTACTCACAATAGGAATGGATTCATCCCGAAAGCTATCCTTCTTGGTAAGATATTTATCCTCCACGATGGGATTGTCCAACCTCCTTCGTAGTCTGCGCGACACGGCCTCGTTGTCGTAGGTTACAATGTCGTGTTTGTCGTCTTCGTTGGTATTGTTCTCTGGTCCTTCCTCCTCCTCTTCTTCATCTTCTCCCCCCTCGAGCATTTCGTAGTCCCCCCCCTCGGTGTGATATCCCCCCATAATAATATCCTCATGGTCATTATAATCTAGCTCGGGACCATCTTCCATACTAGCAGTAATGCTGTATCCCTCGTCCTGTTCCTCCCCAGAATGGACAGCTTGAGATTCCTCCTGCTCGGCAATCCAGTAGTAGTCATGATGGTCATTGTTCACCAACTCCTCCTCTTCTTCCTCGTCGTCATCACCACCGGCCCCTGCCAACAACAGTCGTCTATCAATTGTCTCCATGGGCGGTGGTTCGAAAGTGAGTGGTTCCACCGAGACAGATTCGTATAAATGCGCCTCTGGGTGGACATCAGTATCGTGATAATGAGTTGGATCGTCTTCTTCCTCGTGCTGCTGCGCCGAGGATGCCAATAACAAGTCCCCCCCCACTCCTCCTCTTGCTGCTCCCACCACCACTGTCGATGCCGCAATGGTCAATAATGCAATAATTGTTAAATAATTATGACGATGGTGGTTGGTGCGCTTCTTGGAGGGTTGGCGGCGGCGGGTTTGGCGGTGGCAGTAGAGTTCCATGGCAGAAGAAGAGGTGGATGATATGACGATGCTTCCATCCATGATGAGACTACTGCTGCTGCTGCTGCTGAAGGAATTTGAAAATGACATCCTAATCATGACGCTACTGATGCAGTACTAGAAATTATGACGGTGTGGGGGGGTATGCTAGTAGTGCGAATTGATATTGTGTGTGCTTCGATAGTTTCTGTTCAGATCTTACTACACAAAATTATTGGTTGTTTTCTCAATGTGCCAATGATTATTTGCAACTACTAGTACCATACCATGCATACATGTGCTTTGGTCGTTTGACGCAGCAAGATGAAAATGACATGTGTTGGTTTATTGCTACAATACGATATTGCGTTGTTGTGGAGAAGATCATGTGTAGATGATAATATCATGTGTGATCAATTCTCTCTTTTTTCCCTCGCAGGAACTCCAATTTTTGGCAAAGAGAAAAGGAAGGAAATTTTTCAATTCCTCTGTAACTCTGATACAGAGATCCCAACGAAAGATCAAGAAAGGGAAGAGGATCTAATTTCGTGCCGTAACCGTTTGAGGAGAAGGACAGACGAATTGGTCGGAGTTGCGGGTGGAGTGGATGGCGTGTAGAGAAAAATAAGAAGGAGGAGTCTTCTACAGTCTACAGTCTCTTCTTTATGTCCGAACACTTCCTCTGTTGAACTGAAAACGAGAAGCAGAACTACTGCTCATTCTTTGGTGCCCTCTTTATCTTCCCTGTGCCCGCGGTACGATAGTACGATACTATTGTAAGCTATTGTAAGGTAAGGTAGGCGACCATCTGCGACCATGATGACAGATGATGACCGACCTACGTACGATACCATGACGCACAAGAAGTTCGTACTACTTAATTATTGGTGTATTACTTTATTGTGGTGCACCAAACAGCGGAGCCGCCCGGGACGAGAGGCAGACGTGGCCCGTGGTGACACGGACAGACCAACACCCCCCATCCCAGCGAAGCCAATGGCACAGGAGAGAACTACACTATCTACCATCTCTCGACCAAGTGCCAAGACAAAACAGAACCAATGATTGCTATTGCCACCCAAATCATGCCAAAGAAAAACTTCCATCCGCCATGTGCCAGAATGTGGGGTACTAGCAACCATGTGTGCTAACAGCCATGGTGTGCCGGAATGTTGGGTACCAGCGAGCCATGTGTCCGAGAGCACTGCAAGCAACATCAGATGCTAAGTACAAACCCCAAACCCGAATCCAAACACAACTAAGACCCATAACCCATTCGACGATGGCCCCATAGGGCATCCCTGAGGAGGGCGTGCACGCATTTGTTGTAGGGTATAAGGTAGAACTGGAAGAGCATACGCTGGCACAGCAGCACTGACGAGGCAGCCCTAAAGAGGAGTATTGCACTTGACCACGGTTCACCACCCCAAACAATGGATCATCTACTACAGATTGGAATGAAGAAGGTGATTCAGACGGAGATTTGATACGTACATGATGAAGGATGTACTAATTTGATGGAGGAGACTCAGGCAGCATGAAGAATCAGGAAGAGGTGCCATGTCACATGAGGTAGAATAGAAGGATAACAGTGTAGTGATGGCACAGAAATGTGTCAGATGAGATCACAAAGCTAGATGCCAGAAGGAATCATCCTCATGCCATGGAGACAGCACGATGAGGCGGTGAAGGATATTGTACCCCCCATGAAAAGGAAGAGATACAACAAAGCCATCATGAGCCGAATAGAAGGATTCAGCATGCCATGAGGCGGAAGGAGGTGTACCCCCCATAAGAGTAGGGGAGTACAAAACAGCCATCATGAGCCAAACAATGTGGTAGTTCAGCATGCCGTGGTGAGGCCAAAGGAAGGTGGCATACCCCCCATGAAGAGGAGGGGAGTACATAAAAACCATCATGAGCCGAATAGAAGGATTCAGCAAGCCATGTGGTGGAAGGAAGTGTACCCCCCATGAAGAGGAGGGGAGTACTGTGAAGCCATCATGAGCCGAATTGAAGGATTCAGCATGCCATGAGGTGGAAGGATGGTGTACCCCCCATGAAGAGGAGGGGAGTACAGAACAGCCAACATGAGCCAAACAATGTAGATCAGCATGCCATGATGAGGCCGTAGAGTACAAGACAGCCAACATAAGCCAATCAATGTGGATCGGAGTGCCATGATGAGGCCGGAGGTAGACGTACCCCCCATGAAGAAGAGGGGAGTACAAAAAACAGCCAACATGAGCTGAACAATGAGGTAGTTCAGCATACCATGATGAGGCCGTAGGACGGTAAAAGGGTTTTGGCAACCCAACTGATAGCTGGAGACACTGCATTGGGTGTCGATGGGGACACCGGAGCAGGTCGGAAGAAAGACCCCCAGGAGATAGGAGGTAATAATATTATTATATAATAATAATACTATTGTTGTTGTTGTTGTATGGGGGTAGATGCTACAGCACAGAGAGGCGTGGTATACTATCCCCAAAAATATGTCGATGGAGACATAAATATTTGCACAGGAATGGCAGGTAGAAGGCTCGCCACCTGGCAAGAGTAGGATGGTTGACGACATCAGAGCAAGGCTGGGGCTCGAGCCTCGACAACAAAGACCTCAAGTAGGCATAATGCCACAGGGCCGGTGGGGCCATGAAGGATGGCCCGGCACCATCAGCCTGCCATGCCGAAGCATGGCGGGCAGCCCCTTGCGGGCGCAGAGGAAGAGCTGCTACTTGGCGGAGGGGATCGAAGAAACCACGGCGCTAGTAGCGGCGGAACGGGATCATGACCTATTGGTGTATTACTTTATTTGTGGTGCACCAAACAGCGGAGCCGGGACGAGAGGCGGACGTGGCACGTGGTGGCACGGATTGACCAACAAATACTGGCTGTTTCTTCATGGATTTTGGTTTTCTCCGCGCGAGTTCATGCACGTATGGGGTAACCCCACCAACATCCTCAAGTGATCGCATTGTTGAATCATTTGTAGGGGCAAGAGGAAAGTCTGTGGATAATCCGTGGACGATTTGGTTTGAAACCAAATAATGACTCCCGAGCCGTACTTAAAATCCTAAAGCAACAAAAGACAAAAGCAGGTAGGTAGGTAGGTAGGTAGGTAGAAGAAGTTAGCCAAGTTCTAGTTACCTATGGTACTTCCTACGCTATTGTGACAATGGACTGTGTAGATGTTAGTAGGTACTAGTACTGTTTATTTGCAAACTTGCCTGTTTTCTGTTTTTGCAACTCCTGTCAATGGTTTGCAAACACAGGACGTCACTCGTGTGTTTGCAAACCATCGACAAGAGTTTGCAAACCCAAAGTGGCTGAGGGACAACATGGTGACTGTCTCGCCTATCACGAATCCCAGCAACACGCTCGACGTTCGTAGGTAGTACTAACTAAGTAATTCAATATCAAACTATTGTCCTCCTGATCCCGATCGCAGATCTATTGCAGCCTCAGCCATCACTATCTTCGATAATTACCTAAGCCTTTCCCTCCACACCAAAGGCATGAGTGGTAGTAACAACATCGCACCCACCCACCCACCCACCCACCCCACCACCACCAATGAAGAGGAGGACAATGACAACGTCTTCTACGACGCCAACAACAAAAACAATAACAGCAACAAAAATAATGTTAATAATAATAGCAATCCTGTTCTCTACGAAAACTCCGATGACTTACCACCCAATTTTGTCATTGAAGGAGACATGCAACTGGATGACGACCAGACGCCCCATTGAGTTGCTTTTTATCAACATGTGCTCACATTATTGAAAAAAAACGGGTAAAGGTGGCATGATGAATAAAGAGTAATACAACCAAGTTTGTACTGCAATGTTGCGCTGTAATCTTGGCAAAAAATTGCATGTTATCAGGTAAGATGATCATAATCCCCTAGTATGCATGAGCCAAGAAGTACGCTATCCTTCTTGTTGGCGACACACATATACTTGTTGAGTGCCCAGGGAATAAGAAGAACATCACCTCTGAAGTGGCAGAGGGGGAGGGGGGCAAAGAACAAGCACCTACAGATCAGGACCACATTTGCCGTCCAACATAACTTGAGCATCTATGTTAAGATATGTTATCGGAGCACGGATTACACAATATCTGTGAGACCTTCTGCAAGCGACTTGATGAGAGCTGAGAAATATAGCAATATTGCAGTGCCGTGGATTAAGTCGTTTACAGGTACATGTCCCGGGTGCATTGCGAAGGCAAAAACACAGAAGCCTGTGGCCGGATTGAGAAACATCATCACTAATGGAATGGGAGTGCGCGGGCAGGTGGACTTGATTGATTTCCAGAGTATGCCTGATGGCACCTTTCGGATTCTACTCAACTACATTGACCATGGAATCAAGATGCTTTTATCTGACCCTATTGTTGCCAAGCATGCCAGCTGTGTTGCGTTAGTACTGTTCCAAATTTTCTGTCTTATTGGAGCTCCTATCATTCTTCAGACAGATAATGGCAAGGAGTTTTTTGGAATTGCATCGACCTCCAAGCAACAGCAGTGTGAGGATAAAAGAAAGAGGGAGGAATCTGATGTTGCTGCTGGTGTGAAGTCCTATATCAGTAAAAGGTTTCTTGACAAGGTAATCACAGAAATTTTGAAGCTCTGACTGGAGTGCATCATGGTGCGTGGATCACCCCATCATTCAGAATCTAATGGTGGAGTAGAAAGGGTCAATCAACCAGTTCAAACAGAAGCTGGCTGTATGGATGCAACAGAACAACAGTACCATATGGTCTGTTGGTTCCAAGGTGGTGCAATTTGAAATTAATACACAGTTTCATTCGACCATAATGACGACTCCGTATCAGTTGACATTTGGGCAGAAGCCACAAGTAGGAATTTCTGGATTAATATTGGATCGGTCAGTGCTAACAAAACTCAGAACAGAGAAGGACTTGAACATAGTAGCAAACATGCAATACACAGGGCGCAACAGCAGCCTACTCGATGATGAAGGTGATAGTGATAGTCAATCATCAAATGCTGGAACTGACGACAATGATGACGGATTGAATGATGGTTTGTGAAATGGATTATCAGATGATGCAGTGAATAATTTGGATGATGGTTCTTTGGATGGTCATGACTCTTTTCTTGCCAATTTTGCTGCAGCAAAGTCAAGCACAGCTGCTCCTTATTCTACTGCAAGCCCTGCTGGTGACGGTCGTGATGAGAGCTTGGTAGATGATGGTCATAATGAGAGCTTGGTAGATGCTGTGACACCTGCTACAAAGTCTGCGGCTACACAATTGCACAGCCTTACAAGCATGCTCAGCAACATGCTACCTTCTGAACGCAATACGCCGAGATCCAAACGCAATGTCGACGACAAAAATGATAGCAAGAGGCAGAAGACTGAAGAGGATGATGGCGGTTGGGAGCAGGACTACAGCAATAATAATGCCAAATGGAAGGGATTGACTCTAGAAGTAGTTTTGAGAATGAAAATAAGGCAATACATCTATGTCATGTGGAATAATGACAATACCGATATTAATGACATTCAAACTTCTGTCTTGAAAGGTGGGCAAAAAAAAATGAGGTAATGGATGATAGAGATGATATATGCTTTGTGGAATTATTTGTGGATGGAGACAATGGACTTGCAAATCTGTGGGGAGCGTACTTGAATACACCGACCGATGAATTTCATGACTACTGTGTTGTGTGTTGAGAACAGACTTTTTGATGGTGGATATGTCACAGCTAATTCTGGAAATATCCTATTTCCGGAAATAAATAACAAACCCCCATGTATTTCCAGAATTACTGGTGTTTTTTCTGGAAATACATGGTGATTTTTCATCTAATTCCGGAAATAGATGATTTCCAGAATTAGCTGCTACAGATACAACTTGTCAATGCACAGTGAAGTAGGCGGACATCAAGTCACACCCAGACGCAAGATGCAAAGTGGCTAGAGATACGGCAGCAGACAATATAAACAAAGCTGCAACAAAAGTTTACAACCGACTCAAGTCAAAGAGTGGGAATGTGAACGTCGGAGATGTTGTTCAGATTGGTATTGTACCACAGGATTGTAAGAAGGTGGATCCAACAAATCTGACCGGTGTTGTTGTGAATATTAATGAGTGCTATGGAATTTGTCAGGTTGCAGTCACGACCGGTGGTATTTCCAGTGCAAGTGCAAGGGAACATGCAAGACAAACAGTTGCTCATGTTTCAAAAACAAGAGAATCTGTACTTCAGCATGTCATCGTAATAGCAAATGCTGTCAGATTCACAATCAAGTATGATGTATGGGGTAATGGGGAAGGGTAATGGGGAATGTGAAGTACATTAGCAGTTGGTAGTATTCATATTGACGATTTTGTTAGATTGATGGGAAGGCCAGGGAGTAGTAGCCCACCATAATGTATTAAAGACCACAACAGGCTCCTAACCGGTGCAAAGTAGTGATTATTAAGTTTGGGGAGTTTGCCTATCATTGTCTTTTGTAATAGCGTTCAAATCTCTGTCAAGCATTTGCAAACCACTGGCGAATGTTTGCAAACCATTGTTGAAACCCCAGCCGACGGTTTGCAAACAGTCGTCAACATTTTGCAAACCAATAGCAAATTCGCAGCCAACAATTTGCAAAATACTGGCGATGATTTGAAAAACAATGCAAATGCATGAGTGTTTGCAAACCACTGTGAAGTGTTTGCAAACCACGACTACAGTTTACAATTTGCAAACAACTTGTGACTTAACGTCGTCGCGTTTGCATACCTGTGGAGTTCCCATTTCCCATATACCCAGAAACAGAAACATCAAATTTGTTTGCAAACACTGATAGTGTTTTACAAATCATGGTGTTGGTTTGCAAAACAATGATACGCTAACATTTGTTTGAAAAGAACCAGCGTGAGTTTTGAGTTTGAAAACCAACGTGATGTCCAAATGATTGGCAACATAGATATGGTACAATATGGGAAAGTTGGGTAACAATGTTATTACTTTGAATCAGCCCACACACACAACAGACAACATGAACCATAACCAAAACTATTGATGCCATTAGAACCACAAACTTGTCCTCTATCAAATTGGTCTATTGGCCCCCAATTGTTCTTCCTTCTCTCATATCATGCCAACCAAACTTTTAAGGCTATCGCATCTCTCCTCTATCATGGGTGTCAAGAATGGTGCCAAGACATTGCATTCCATCACCGGTCTAACACTTGCGGATGTGGCACAAATGTGCAAGGGCCATGTTGCTGAACATTAGATATTGCCGAGGATAGCTGCCAACTGTAGTAACTTATTGTTTGTGTTCTCAAAATGTACTTCTGCGGTTAGTGCAGTGGCTGGACATGTATGACGGATTGCTGCCACCGGCATTGTCATGGTACCCGTCTGTGACGGACCTATCCGGCCTATCTCTAAGTAAGTGACCAACAATCATATTGCAGATAAGGAGCTCAGTAGAATCAAAGCATATCACTGCTGAGCCAAGAATGTTGTTGAACTTAAGAATCAACTGGTGAAAGAGTCATTGAATCAAGAGGAGTGTGATGTTATGACAGGAGATATTCAAAAGTTTGATACACAAATGAAGAGAAATGAAAGTCAATCTCAGTGTCGTATGCCAAACAACGTCGCATGTGAATTGGAATATGAGCTCAATCACAGTAACGCACAAGATGTGGATGAAGAATCTGCTGGCGGATATGTTGATCATTTTGTCTTAGCAGAATTCCAAGCCAACTCATACATGGCTGCACAAATCATTGAGCGGGCAGCTGCAATGGTAATGACAAAAGACTCAGACATCCCTATTATTGCTGGTGATTGTTGCATATCTATCAAATGCTTCACCAAGGGTAAATTTGAAATAGTATGTACTTCCAAGGCAACTCTCAATCATACGTTGTCCTACCTCTCAGAGGCATCAAAGGAGAAAGTTCAGGTCAAGTTCAAGGCAGCGGCAAATTGAGTGTTTGAAGGTATTTGTAATGTTTGGTTGCATGCAATTATCATGTTGATGCTTGGGTGTGATGTATTGTTAATGGTGTGAGTGTGATGAGGATTGCATTGTCAGGAGATAGGGCATGTGAAGATACATTGTTTGCATTGCTTCACAAGCAGTTCATGGATAACAGCAACCTGTCAAAGCAAGATGTGGACACTTACATTGATGCTATTGTATACGATCCCACCAACCCCATATCTGAGAGTACTGAATCACCAACCAAAGTTACTACCTCTATTGAAAGAAAGTGTCTCATTGATCACCCCACAACTCTAACAAGATATCTTGAACAATATTCAATGGTTGTGGGTGTGTTTGAACTCCCATGCTCACTCTTAGCTTTAAATCATTTTAATGAACAGTTATTGATTATTTGAGTATTGATACAACTAGCGGTGTGATTAGGCAACAATGGGGCGTGGGCTGAGATACGACCCCTTCCAACACGGAGCGGCGTGGGATCAGCGGGTGCTAGGATGCGATGGTGCGCCATGGTGCGGTGGTATGTCAGTGTTTGTGCTTGGATTTTTCTCCCAATTGTACTTTTTGTGGTGGTGTGCAACTTTTGTCATACTGTACACAGTCCATTGCTTTTGCTGCTGGAACTAGACAAACGCCGGTGCCTTTGACGAGGACTCCTACAGCTACCACATGGTGGAGCACGATCTTTTGATCCTAAGCGCAGATTCATTCAATTGACGCTGACAACCAAGCCTCAAATATCTTCCACGGCAAATCCAGCAGTCCCATTGGATTGTGCGTTGCCCGTCCCATCAATCTGGCATCCAATATCTAGGAGAAAATCAAATCAAAGCTAGCTTTCTTGCTAGCTTTCTTGTTTTGAGTCGTCATTTTTTAAAATGGTCGGTGCACACAAGTGGCGCTCAAAAGGTCAATGGCAGCATGAATGTGGATACGTCTCTGGATACCCATTGGTTGTGGCTAAAATAGCCACACCCTTGGCTAAGGAGTCATGTGGACCATGTGGGCTATGTCAAGCATCAAGCACTAAGTGCCCCAAATACTTCATAGAACATTTTTTGTACACTGTGCAAATGCACCATGTTTACAACTCACCACTTAAATGCCCTTTTTCTTTCTTTCATCTCAGTACCACACCAAAAAAATCATAACATCACACAATACTCACAAATTTTATGATACTCACAAAGTGAATGCATAATTTTTTCCTCCTCTTCTGTAATGAGGGTGAAGGAAATTCCCTTCACTCCCTCAATAGGCATAAGGTAAAAAACATTTTTTTGGAAGTTGATAATTTATTCAAGTTTTACTGATTCAATCAAGTTTTGCATTTTTCAAAGTAGAACTTCTACAATTAAATCAAATTTTACTGATTCAATTGAGTTTGACTGATTCTATCGAGTTTTGCATTTTAAGTTTAAATTAGGGTTAGGGTTAAGGTTTAGACAACTCATCAGAGCGACCCAATCCAGTTTCCGTCACCCTCAATGATTTATTGCTCTACAACACCACATGAATCCTTGTTGATATGTTTCATCTAGCTAATTAAGTTTTTTTGTGGGAGGCACCCACTACTGCACAATGTCCCACCCCTTACCTTGGGCGTAGGCTCTAGCGTAGTTGCGAGATGGCGTAAGCCCCTGCCAGGTCAAGATGGTCCACCCTTAAGTAACCCCAAAATAGGGTGGGAGCACTAATTTTTCTTCTTGGCACCAGCCGCCGGTTCGGGGTGACAAAGTCCAAAAATGCTTTTCTTAACAGCATGGAATTTATTTTGTGTTTTGTGCAGCATTACAAAACATATTTTACTGCGGTGTAATTTGTAAATGCACTTTTCGAAGTCACATCCTTTCGCAACTTAGTACAACCAATAAATTCTACTTACTTACTCTCTTCTCTATAATTCCTACATTAAACCCCTCAATCTAACTCTCATCCTCCTCCAAATAAATCAAAATCAACCCCTCCCTCCTCCCTCCATCATCGTATCATAGACATCATTTCCATCAATACCGGCATTTTTGCCAACAAATTTACTATACAGTCACTACCCTGCACACCCACACTACCAAAAATTATCAAAATCGAACGGGTATTTCTCGAAATCAATATTTTGTACTAAAACACAATATTTCTACATTGCCATACCTCACAGGTCGGCTCCCGCCATCTGGCATATATCATATATACTCCAGAATACGTACGTAGGTACTCAGATTGTATGTATGTCT
>JALLAX010000362.1:1770-13943 GCA_036939555.1 Discostella stelligeroides
CTATCAGATGCAATAATATGTCGCCACCACTGGGTGTGAGAGGTGCACCCCTTGGTAGATCGATGGCAGTGTATATGCCGACCTTTCTTTGTAATTGAATGGCTTTATTAGCATCATCAATGGCAGCGCCGTCGTGGTCGGAAGTTGTTGTTTTTGTTGTTGTTACGCCGTCATTGTGCCTCCTCAACGCAAGGAAGAGACGACAGGATGATGACGATGATGATGACGGAAGAGGTGGAGGTATCGATTCCCATGAAGTCGCAATGCCGTTATCATTCACATCTTGGCAAGATTCTTCGATAGAGGCAATCTTAGTCACGGATAGGAGTGTGGTTACGAGGAAGAGGATGGTGGTGCAGGTCGCTGGCAGTGGCATTGGTCGATCGACGTTGACCGCAATGAAAATGACATGAGACAGGAGACAGGAGACAACAAAAAGTGAAGGATTGTTCATCAGCTTCACTGACGCACTTCCCGCCACATATTTTCTACCTGCAGTAAACGTAGGAATTAGATCAGTGGGTGAGCGCGGGCCGCGGGCGGAACAATGACAACTGACAACGGAGGCAAGAAGGTGAGAGGAATATCCGATGAAATACTTGTCGGCAGGTCGAATGAGTAGCCGAAACCAATCATCCTGGCTGAGACGAGAGGGTTTATTTCAAGATGAAAATATCTCTAGTGAGGAGAGGACTAATTAAAGGACAATTGTGTTTCAAGGGAAGAGAAGGAAAGGGGAAGAGAAGGGAAGGGGATATTGCACCCTGCTCCTAGATCTCCACTTTCAACCCAACATTGCGATGATACACTGTCGGATTAAGCTGTTGTTCATTGCTCTACTTACACTCATTGCTCAATGTTGATTTGTCGATCGAGGAACATGAACATGCTCGATGCTCGTCGGGCGGCACAACCTGCCGCAAACAGGAATGTTTAAATTCTTTGGCTGACTCAGTCAAATTAAAAGTCTCGTTTCAAAACCGTGTTTTTCGTTTGGTCAAAACAAGTCTCATAAAATCAATTCCGTTGTCATCGCACTTCGCTCTCGCTGACAAAGTCAACTCTTTCGAAACAAGGTGAGCATTCCAACTTTCATTCATTCGTTGTACCTTCTTCGCAGACGGAAACATCGAGAACCGAGAGTGCAGCAGCTGGAGTGCAGTGCATGAAGCTCTTCGTGTCTTTCATCACATTGCGTTTTCAAATTACTAACTTGTCTTCTTGTGTCTCTTCCGTTTCCCCGCAATTCATTCAGCCAATACAAAAATGACCTGCGGAAACAAAGAAAACTCGTGCTCGTCCACGGCCAAGCCAGCCAACAAGGCACCAGCCAAGGCCCCTGAAGCCAAGCCCGCTGCACCGAGCAAGGCTCCTGCGGCCCCCGAGGCGAAGACCAAGACAGCTGCGCCCGCTGAGAACAAGAGCAAGAAGCCTTGAGGATGAATACATTCGTTAAATTAGTTGGTTGTTCGGATCTGTTAAATCACGGCAACGGTGGTGTTCGTACTCCAAGTGCATTATCACTCTGCACTTAGTTTTCACCGAAGCGTTTTAAACTAAAATAATCAATTAATCTTCGAAAAGTAATCACAGCGCTCTCTTAGCAGCACAGCAAAAGGAGAGGTGGAGACAATTCCATCTTTCTTCGCTCTTTGCCGAGAAGATGAGAATAAAGTATCAATTTTTGTCAACGCCTACCTCGTCCTCGTCCGCTGGGCGGTCTGGGTGGTGGCTCCTGTCCAGTAAACACACCACCTATGCCAACGCCAACACTCTTTGCTCCAGAAAAAAGACCTCGGCCGAGAGAAACCACACCGCTGACAGCCCCATCGACTGCAGACCCTAGTCCTTGTCCTATTCCATCTCCCATTGTCGCGAACCCTGCACCCACCTCAGATGTATCACCTTTTACGATACCTTTGCCAACAATTTGAGCACCCCCTCCAAGTCCGCCAATAATCTGACCAATCCCTTTACCTGCCCCGCGAATTATATCGCCTGCTCCAGTGCCAACACCTTTAACGCCACTGCTCACTCCTTCTCCCAACCCAGAAACTACACTATTCACCCCAGCACCAACTTGACCTAAGCCTATCGATTCTGTGGCCTCTTGAATGCCACCTCCAATGGTGCCAGTAACTGAAACAAGAGTGTCTCCGATAAAATCACCCGATTTCTTCAAAACGAATTTGGCCGATCGGCCGGCAAGATTTCCTCCCATGCGAAGTAGATCGCCTTCCATAAACTCCTCTCCTCCCGAATCTCGAGCTGTAAGATACTTCCAATCTTGAAAGCTTGTTGCAGTCAAGAGTGACACCATCTTAGACTTGAGCTGGGTAGTATAGACAGCTTTGATTGTATCTGCAATCCTATCGGGCGGGCCCTTAATATTCCTCACCAGATAACCTTGGAAACGAAGATCGGCTTTATCGATTGTAAACTTCAATCTAGTAGTAAAATAATTTGTCAGTTTGGCGCCCTTTGTACCCCTGACAATTTGATACCGAGATGTTTGCGGTTGACGCTTGAAGCTAAATAGAAGGGTGAACGGAGATACCCGTAGGGTTTTGACGTCGTATAGCTTGTCACTCCTCGGCGGTCGATAATTTCCGTCTATGTGCGATTGGGACAACATCGTGAGGGTATCAAATGTTATATGGGAACAGACAATCGTATGTACCACTAAAAAAAGTCTCAACCTACCTGCATCCAAGTCATCTTCTCCCCTTAGTTTTGGATCTGAAATGGCAACTGCAAATTTTCCAGCTTTGTCGTCCCATTTCAAATCCAAGTCAACACCCGCCAGTTCAGCGGTCGCTAACATGGTTCGATTTGCAATGTCCAACAGTCTCCAAACAAAATCTTCTCCTGTGTTGACAACAATCTGACGTGCCTTGCCGTCACCATACGCGAGATTGAGATCAAAGAGATCAACTCTGATCAGGTCGGCATCTAATGGACCTCGCGTGCGTATGCACAAGTCAAAGAAGCTTGTGTCCGACATTGAATCGAAGACGACCGAGCTCTCTGTGTTTGGAGAACAGTCGATTATCCGCACATTGTGAACCACAACAGAAAATTGCGAACGCTCGCTTGAGAAGAGATCTTGGCTCTTTTTATTTTCCTTTTCCGAGTCGTATTCCTTGAAGATTCTTTGAAAATCAACAGTGAAGCGATGCAGGAAAACCTGCGCAACGTCAGGAAATGATTTCTCCTGTTTATCCACCGCAACATTATACTCATGACGGGCCTCCGTAAGCTTCTTCTCTAGCTCAACAGAATTCACGTTATGATGCTCCAGATACTTCCTAATTGCAACTCTGTTTTCTTCATACCTTTCAAAGGATTCTTCCGTGTCTTTCAGTGTGACACGCAATGCAGACCAACGAACGCGGAATCTAATAAAGTCGTGTGCGAACAAACCAGTATTTTCCACGACTTTCTCTGCTTCTCTGATGGTGAGAGCACCGATCTTCACAACCAGGCGAGAATCACGAGCACCAGTAATTGTTTGGACAGCCAGGCTTCCAAGCGCCTCACCAGTTCGTTTCGACTTGATAACGCAAATTCTCAGACCTACCTGATCAATCTGCACGGGTCCTGTCAGCCCATAAATTGCTGGAACTTCGAATTGGACCACAATTGAATTGTTTTTGTCACGCGAAATGGGTGAGATCTTAGACGGCTCGAGTAAAAAGGATGGCTCGGCCAACTGCATTACTCGAATTTGTTGATGCTCGCTTCCATTAAATATGACAAATTCAGGGACAACGTGAAGTTCGCTCCCCTCAGCTGTAAGATTTCTGTAGGCAAAGTATCCAGAGGGGGTAAAATCGGCCCACATGATCGGAAAGGAATCTATGCCTTCCGTCATAGAAACATCTTCTATTCTAAAAGGAACGCTCCTTTTCATTCCTATTTCCCCCTCCATAGTAAGTTCTACGAGTCGAATGAAAGCGGTTGATTCCGGAAGAAGCGTGACTCTCCTTCGATGATGCGTTGACGAAAAGGCGCTGTAGGGTGGTGATCCACGGATTAATTTTGAACTTTTTAGGATTTCATTTTCGCCCATACCTGACACTTTCTCGAAGAGCAACGTCCCGGTATGGTCGACCGAATAGTTGCAAACAATAAAAGACACCGTTCTCACTGTCCCATGCAACGATGGGGTGTGCGAGCTCTTGTCTTTTTCTTTGAGATCAGGCGTCACATCACCTGCCTCGATTATATAGAAGTCATTGCCGCTGATTGGACCAACAAATTGTCGTGAAGACTCGTACCGATCAAGCGATTTCGTCTCAAATGGGAAGGTACACCGCAATGGTTCTAATATCAATCCTTTCAGCGGTATGTCAATGAAATTTCCGTCAACCCAACCAGTGGTGGTGCCTCCAACTGGTAAATCGGCGCATTTCAGCGAAATGGCTATTGAGGGTCCTGGAGTGAAAACCTCAATCGAGTCAAGAGGTCCAACTCTATGCGTTGTAAAGCTGGGATCTTCGGGTTCACCGTGTGCATTATCCAGGTGTTGTATAGTTGAGATGAATGTATGCGGCATGGGTGTGCGTACAATCAAGCTCACGGGAATATTATTCCGTAGTATTACTCGCGGCTCGATAAATAATTCGACAAAGGGGTGGGCCTCATTAACTAAGGTGACTTTGCAGCGTATATTCGCACCGAGAGAGGAGCTTCGACTTGTACGAGACGCTGGCGAGCAAACAACTTCGATTACTCTCTTGTCATCAGTTCTGGCGATTCCCAACAAACGCTGAAAACTGGGTAAGTTAAACATTCCAAAGAGCTCAGCGTCGTCAGAATTTTGAAGAACTGGCGATATCTGAAGGCAGAGTGTGGCAGCCGTATCGACAGTAACGCTGCGCAACAATTGCGCTGGCAGACCAAAGACAGAATATGTCATCAAGTCTTTGCGTTCCTTCAGCAATGATTCCGAGCTAAGTGACTGGTGTCTCTTTTGAGATTTCGTAACAATTCCTAAATCCTTGACGCTATCTTCTGCAACAACTGAGATTCGAAATGGCAACGAAGATGTATTGTGTATCTCGACACGACTGCTCAGATGAAGTACTGTCGATTTTCCTCGTTTCACGACATGCAAAAACACATGGACGCGTAACTCAGGAATGTAGTATGCAGTTCTCGATTTGTTGACTTCGTGGTCCAAATCACGAATTGATATTTCGGTACCCCCAATGTGGATGTTTATTCGTTTTGGACACTTGATGTCTTGACCATAACGACGCATGCCTCCCGTACCCCTTTCAGGAAAAAGCTCAAACCGGAAGAACTGTGTTGAGTTGGTTGGCAATGGGGACCTAGCGGCATAATCATAGATGGAATAAAATGCGCTGAGACCAGAATGATTCTCAATCGCGTAAGGAAGAGTGGCAATTAGAGATCGCGCCGCACAAGCCGCCATACTCCTCGAGAGCCTTCTTTTACCCAAATCCCCGGCGTCAGTATCTTCAGCCAATGCATTGGCTTGCTTTGTCGCTCCGGAGTACACAGACCACATCCTACTGGCTGCACCGACGTTGACAAGGAAATGTTCGTTGAAGGAGACATGACATTGACTTGATTCGATATCAAAGTTCGATGACAGTCTTTTACTCATTGTCCGTGTTTGTGGGGCTCTCAAGGCATTCAACGTCAATTCCCATGGGCTCGTGAGAAGCATCGTCCATCGCTGACTCGCAGCATCAAAGTAATCGGCGAGGATGCTGCAAGAATCAAACGTTAGTTTCATTCAGTGTCACGCGAGCAAAAAAATATGGCATCAGCATACCTAGTGTTTAGGCTGCATTCAAAGCATGGCTTCTCGTTATCAGATACGCCAGGGTACGAAATCTCTCCCCCAACCACAGCATTGATAGAACTGATCTTAAATAAAGCTTCATCCTGGATGTACCGTGAATTTGACGAGACAGCGTTGAAATACGCGTAGAAGTGAGGAATTAATTGTGAATTTTTTTTGAACTTACCAGACCCTGAAAGTCATTAATCACCGTCAGGGTTGCTTCGGGAGATGTCATTTTGAGGCGAGTGGAACGTCGCATTGAACGTAAATCCCCAGCATGCGACGAAAGCCTACTTATTTGCTCACTTGAATCTTCTGATGGTTCGTCAGTGTCTTTCATAAGAGCAGAGTCAAGCCGTGCAATTCGATTTTGATCAGTTGTCGACAAAGGATGAAACTCATTGTCACCAGCACTGTTCCCTTCTTCAATAGCAAATGAATCAGAAATGCTCGACGCTAAGGTGCTTGCTAGAGCTGCATTTTGCATTGATATTGTCACATCGATAGGAGATAGTGTCACAAACTTGAGATCAGTCGAATGCTCTGCCCTTCTATTGCACACCTTTTGATAGTAAAATATTGCAAATTTCGCTGGTTCTAAAATTTGAACGGGGTGAAGGGAGTACACCCCTTGAGCAGTGTAGATTTCGACCCTTTCAGCATCAATTTTATAATCCTTCTCGACGACTGTGTCTGTAACATCGCTGGTCATCTGAAACTTTGCCTGCATTTTCCCCTGAAGAACAATTGTCTCATTGAGCGCTGAACCGCTTTTTGTTGCAACAAATGAGCCAGACGAATCAATGTTGCCTAAGTCGACTAGTACAAGACGCATGTTCGAAGACTCAATTTGATAGTTCGTTTTCTTCAACTCCGCCCCTCCATCAATTCCTATCGACTCAAAACTTGCCTCGACTTGATTTGGAATGTCGTCTGTTACAACTATGTGGGTTGATTCACTGTGGATATATTTCGATTGAGTAGACAGCGGCAAGGAATCTTGCTTTCTTTGGCTGGAAGGTGCGATCTTGATAAAATTAAGCATGTCAGATATGACATCAGGTAAGACCACTACCTGGGAAGATCCAATTTTGACTTCAATATCACGTGCCCCATCGTCGGAGCACTTGGTGTAGTTGAGAAGAAATACCTCAGATTCACCGCCTTTATTCAGTTCATGTACATTCGCGCGCCCAAACATGCGTCTGAATGTCCGATCAGCAGTTCCTTTGCGCCGGTCGTCACACACGAGGTCATGCAATGCCAAATGGGCCTTCATTTGTTTCTCATCTGGAAGGAGTTTCATCAAAATATGAGCATTAACTGCTGCAAATGAAACGATGGGATCATCTGTATTGTCTCTACAAAGTTTGACCGAGAGTTCTTGAATGTGGAAATCAATGTACATCCTTGGACGTGACAACGGTGTTATAATCATCATCTTTAGTGTACGAGCAGTCAGTGAAAAATGTGAAGCTCATATCCTTACCTTCTTATCACTTCAACATTTTCTACACCCGCGTGGCTCAGATTTTTCATAATGGTATTCACGGCGTCTGCCTTAGAGAGTGTCCCTCGATAGTTCTGACTGACTCGATAAGCTATTTGCTCCCGGAGAAAGGTGTCACGTTCACCAATATTATTATCTAACGTGTGCATTATTTGGGCATAATGACAGCGAGAAACCTGCAAAAGAATGCGAGAAATTGACATGTTTATTCTGGTTGCTCGCTCATCCTCGGTACCAGGCAAGAATGGCGGCTTCAAGTTGACCACGACCGACATTTTCACTGGATCCGTAACCATATTTAGATTCTGACTACAGTTCATTGACACATCATGTAACGCCAGTAAAATATTGGATCCAATATCATCTCCCAGTGCTCGATAGTGTGCCTTAAAATTGCCAGCATGAAATGAGAAGTGCTTTTCTGAGTATGCTGCTTGGGGCAACACAAAGGTGAAGCCCGTAGCAACAACGTAGAAAAGACGTTCCTTATCCTGTGAACTCTTTGCTACCTGCATAGCAGCAGCGGCTGCTGATGACGCCACGCTCGCGGCCATTGCGCCAAAAACGCCCTAGAGTGCATAATTGAGGTAGAAGTGATAATGAGATTAAGGAGTGAGGAGGGAAAAGACAGGAGGCAAATGAAATAGCGATCGCCTTACCTCAGAAAAATACTCGATCAGAGTGAACACTTGGCTGTGAATATGTACAAAACGCATTGGAGACAAAACAATTTCAGCGCAAGCTTCGCATTTTGTTATATTTGCGCCACCGACATTGCTCGAAGCGACGGCGTTAGCTCCCTTGCTGTATTTTACAGTAAGCAAACTAGTCGATACACATGGTGCCAGACCCAGGATTGTCCGGTATGTTTGTATAATCTTTTCCGATGAAATAGCCTCCATGCGGAAATCACCAACAACTAAACTGATTTCCGAGTTCTCGCTACTGCCTTCCAAGCTATGATAATTCACTCTTGAACCTGACATCGTCATTGTAAAGAGTGGCAGGTCGTCTTGTGCTGAATTTAATGATATTTCGAAATGCTCCATCTCCGCCAGGATAAAAATCGAGTTTCCAGTGTTGTCGATTGGAATCGGCTTGTCTCGGTGCAAACCGAGCCGAAGATCATTGTGATGTATCTTCGACATACTCTCGTAGGTGGTAAATGCTCTCTCTTTGAAATCTAAAACATCAGATTTGGCTGCAAACAGCGTCTTGATTGCAAGCGGATTCCAATTGACAAACAGACTTGTAAATTTTGCATTGACTATTGTTGCTCCATCAACACTATTTGAAATTGATTTCATGTATGAGCGAGAAAACTCTCGTGCTTCGTCGTGGTAGGCGCGAGCCTTGCTGTTTCGAAGCTTAACAATATTTACGTCGACAAGTTCCGCCGAGCCTGCAAAGCTAGGTTTGAAGACACCTAGTATCGTCAGATCATTCATGATTTCCGAGTAATTGTCATTGTCAGCATATTCAGTTGCAGATCTTGGAAGGTTTGAGTGAAAAACCAGCCGCTGACGCCTTGGTACTTGATGATCGGACCGAAGCCGATCTAAAATCCAAAACCACCCCATGCTTAATCTGATTGATGACGTACCATCACTTATTAGAGAAGATGATGCTACAACTGACACTAAATGCGCCTCAACCCCGTCCCCGTGGTCGGTGTAAACATTGATTGACAGCTTTAGCAAAGAAACGGACACATGCATAAATTCTATTGCGTTTGATCCCTCGTTGTTTTGCTTCGCCATGAGCATCGAGTGTAGAATGATCTTTCTTGATCGAACAAATGTGCTTTCACCAACAACCGGTGTACTTGGAGTTTCTTCGTCTAGTAATGAAATTCCTGAACCGCTTGACATAATTTCTAAATCAGAGTCTGAAGCTTCTTCATCAACCTCAGAGAGCATTGCCGCACTTCTATTGCTGGTATCAAGACCATTTCCTCGCAAGGTGTTCAAGTTGGAAGACCAAATCGCAGCAACTCGGAGGATTTTGGTAACATGCGATGGAGCAAGACGCAACACGATTCCGGGAAGTACCCCAATGACACATGTTCGTGGGATATCCTCTCCAGATGATATGGTATGCTCCAACCCAATATTTAGCGTGAATGATACTGGTTCAATGATACTAGATGATTCACCCGCAACCATTTCATCATGTGTATTCTTCGATGCATCTAGCACTGAGCTGACGGTAAACGACAAATCATTCATCTCAAGGTTTAGATGATCGATGACTGAGTCCTTCCTATGCGCTCGTTGGTGGCTACCAAACCATTCCAATACTGCAGTGGACAGAGCTTCAGTTCCGTAGATAAACTTGAATCGACCAAAGTTACAGATTAACACTGTCGCACTGGCATCCGTGCAGTTCTCAGGAAGGATGAGAATTGGTGCCGAAATATCAAAATCTATTTTCCATTGCTGCTTCTGCTTATTCTTCCCATTCCAAGCATCCATTATGGCCGAAGATAGTTTCGACGAAACCTTTTCATCTCGAATTGCGGAACCATGCAAGCCACCGCCAGTAACACCGACTCTTTTGGACGGAGAGGAAAATGAGAAATGCGGCTCTGACTTCGCAGCCAGTGGGGTCAGCAAAGACGCCATGCCTTCCTTCGCATCGAAGAATATATCTGCATCCCCACTCACACTCTCGTATAGCATAGGATTCATTCTGCCANCCTTCCTTCGCATCGAAGAATATATCTGCATCCCCACTCACACTCTCGTATAGCATAGGATTAATTCTGCCACTACTACTTCTTTGGGGAATAGTAGAACTCGTTGTGGGCAACTTGAAAAACTCCTTGATTGCGAATAGCAGCATCGGCGAGGCAACAATTTCACACGCCACCATCTTCAATACCAACTCCTGATCTCCCTCCTTGGTTTTCTTCAATTGGAATTGGAACGCGTGTGTTTTCTTGGAGTGTGCCTTTTGCAAACTACGGCATATCGTGGGGAAGAAGGTGTTGGGTGTAACGCTATCAATGATCTCCAAACTTAACAACGACAATCCAGATGTGAATGATCCATTCGCATTGGCCTTGAAGGATGCAGAGACCATCCCCATCTCCAATGACGTTAGTGGCTTATTCAGAGCGGTTAGCAGATTCACTTGAAAGGAACCCAAATTAAAGTTAACATCGCAGAACATGGAATCTTTGGTAAGAGATCGGTCTGCCGTTTTAAGTGCCAGTTCTTCCAATTCTTTCATTTCGTCAGGCGTGAGTGTTATGGGACGAGATTCTTCTCCATCATCCAAACATTCATAAAAGGTGTCTGATGAAGAAGATTCTTTCCGCGGGGTGCTACCAAATAACTTGAGCAATGATGATTTGGGTTTTACTGGAGTAGTACTGGCAATTGCAGAGATCCCTACCACACCTCCAACATTCCTTTGCTTGCTCGCAATATGCTTTTGCCTTTCCTTGGCCACTTGAGCATCTGCAATGGTCCTCCACAGCATTAATCCTGCAATGGTTATGGATCGATCACACTCAATCCTATCCAGTTCCTCTCTCTCCGAATCTAATAGTTTGGTCAACCATGGCGCACCTTCGGCATGGATATGACGCTTGTATAATTCAAGGTAAGATTTACGCTTGCGATATGCTGCATAGAATTCCATCCATGACCGATGTCGATTTAATCTCCCGATGCATCGTACGGCATACTTCCACCATAGTTTGGCATTGCCATCCCCAGAAGCAGATGATGATGGCAATATCGGTTCCAGAGGTCGATACTCAGGGAATAACGGTCGCAATTCCAACTTGGGAGCTGCCACAGTCAACGCAAGTCGTTGCCCCAATTCCAATTGTGTTCGAGACAGTTGAATGGAGAGGGAGGATAGCTTGGAGTGGACCAAATATTTTGGAAAGTCGACGCAATGATCCAAATCGGATTGGCGCAATTTCGCCTGAAATGATAGGGGGGATAAAACGTATGATGTCGCCTTCTCTATCCCCTTGATAATTATTTTTTGTCGCCCAATGTTGTTTGTATCTTCATCATGCTGCAGATATATCCCCAACCCCGAAATTACTAATTCCTTGTACAGGAATGACGATTCCGGATCCTTGATATTGGTTTTTCTATCCACAAACGTTCGAGTTCCTTTGGAATCAGTAGTAACGAGCGACAAGGATTCCAATACCAATCCAGCAGCACATCCACATCCACGCACAGCCAAATGGACATCATCTACCTCAACTTGTAAATTTTCTAATATTCGTCGTACCAAACGGGAAGTGAAGGTGGATGATGACGATGATGAATCCGCACCACTTGCTCTGTTGTTGTTGCTGTTGGCGGCACTAGAATCCCCCGAGTACTCAATGTCATCACCAGCAGTACTCTGGCTATCCTCCTCCCATGCCTTGCGTACGGCATTGGATCGTTGCCTATTCGCTTCGGCTACAGTAATCGATTTCGATCGCTCGTCCAAGACTGAATTATATTTCTGTCCAATCATTGGAGTAGTACTACTACTAGTTGCACTATTACTTGCCCCGCGATCCTCTTCTTCCTTTAAAAAATCATACGGTTCCATAAGTACCTTCAGCCCCCGCGCTCGGAACACCACCGGTCGACTGCTCAATCTTGCCCACGGAACGTCCAACTGCACGCTGTCAAAATTTCCCGAACATACCCTAAATGGACTGGCCAAATTGGGCGCCTCGTGCGCTCTACGACATAATTCGGTATTGACGGCCGAGACATCCAATTGTAGATTGTGAAGTTCAATTTTTCCAGACCATACGGCAACATTGAGTGATTCGGCATCGAGATTGTGAACGTATCGGCCGATGGTGCTTTCGAGGAC
>JALLAX010000363.1:0-13897 GCA_036939555.1 Discostella stelligeroides
CTACCATGGGAACAAGAAACACCACTCCACAATCGCTGGCATCCTGACATCCCGCCGGTGGCCAAGGTAATGCAGGGTGAGAAATTCCGCGTCGAGTGCGTCGATTGGACCGGAGGACAAATCAAGAACGATGACAGTTCCGACGATGTCAAGAATGTGGATTTGTCCCAGGTTCATTACCTGAGCGGGCCCATTGAGGTGGAGGGGGCGGAACCGGGAGATTTGCTCAAGGTGGAATTTTTGGAATTGGGGCCGCTGGATGGTGATGAGTGGGGGTTCACTGGAACGGTAAGAGGTTGTTTTGAATACTGACTGTGACTGCCACCAGTGCTGACTGCACCGACAATAATATACTAACTCTAACCCGGGAAAACGATTTCCTTCTTCTGCCAGTTTGCCAAGGAGAATGGAGGAGGTAAGCATTTTTTGGTGATGATGTTATATGCTTCATTATTTCTTCCGCTCACTCCAAAACCATGATGTCATGTAGGTTTCCTTACTGATCATTTTCCCAAAGCGACCAAGGCCTGTTGGGACATAGACGGCATCTATTGCACCAGCCGCCACATACCCGGAGTCAAGTTCCCTGGTCTCATTCATCCTGGTCTAATCGGCACGGCACCATGGTATGTTGTTGCTTAACTTTGCCATCGTTAAAGCGCTGTGCTGCTGCTAATACTTGTGACTGACCACAACCTTGCTTGCTATACTCGCTCCCGATGGATGGTATCATCTCTAGTGCCGAGCTCCTCAAGATTTGGAATGAGCGAGAGGCAGCGCTTGTGGCAGAAGAAGGAACTCACATGGAGAAGACGTTATGTGGTTGCCTTGCAACTCGCCCCCTTGCAGTACGTTCATTATTTCTTCTCTACCACTCGAATAATAATTATTTCGTCCAGTTTTGTCTCATAACTTTTTGCATCATGATTTTGCTCCTTCCAATAGTGCCTCCCGGAACCAAAGGGGGCGATGCTGGGAAAGCTAGGCCATTTTCTAGAGAAAAGTGGCAAGTGCGAGGATTGGGACAAGGTCGCGAGCGAAGCGGCAAGGACTGTTCCTGGAAGAGAGAACGGAGGCAATTGCGACATTAAAAATCTATCCAGGTGATGACCTATCTACCTCTCAGACTCAGAACAATCTTAAAAAACTTTCACCATGACACTTACTAATATTATCAATATCATTATTATTCATACATTCTAACAGGGGTTGTACCGTGTACTTTCCTGTCTTCGTTCCCGGTGCAATGTTAAGCATGGGAGATATGCACATGTCTCAAGGCGATGGTGAGGTGTCATTCTGCGGTGCTATTGAAATGTCAGGCTTCCTTGACCTTAAATGCACTGTAATCAAGGGTGAGAGCATTACTCCATATTCATGTTCTATACTATTGATCATGATAGCTGACAATTTCCTTCGCTTTAGGTGGCATGAAGATATTACCTGTCATTGGGCCAAACAAATTGAATGTCAACCCAATTTTCGAGATTGGACCTATGGAACCGCGCTTCTCCGAGTGGCTAGTGTTCGAAGGTATTTCCGTGGATGAAAAGGGCGTTCAACACTATCTTGATGCTACCATTGCGTATAAAATGGCTGTGCTGAATTGCATCAAGTATCTTTCCCAATTTGGGTACTCGGAGGAGCAAATATACCTTTTGCTTAGCTGCTGCCCATGCGAGGGTAGAATTTCAGGTATCGTCGACGTTCCTAATGCTGTTGCAACTCTTGCAGTGCCCCTTGCAATTTTTGACCGCGATGTTAGGTGCGTGCTCTCTGTGCAATAATTGAATGTTGATCTGTTTCTTGCCATCTAACTCTGCTGGGTTTGGCACAGGCCTCCAAGTGATTTAGAACACTTTGCGAAAGGAATCAAGGTTGTTTCAAGGGATTGCTGCATTTCTGAGGAGGGAGGCGCGGTTCCGTATGATCCGAGGCTGACAGGCATTCCAGCGCCGGAGTAAAGAGGTGCAGCTATTTAATGAAACGCAATGCTTGGGCTTTTCTAAACGAAATGGACGTAGGAGGAACAATTTGTATGTTGAATGATTAAGCTGACTTGGTTTAAGATGTATCTATGAACGGAGTGTAGGTAGAAGGCAATCATGGAAGTATTGTAGTATCGCAGTTGCAAAATCTGTGGGTGACCATCACCTCGGGAAATGCAAGTCTTCGTGTTTTTGTGGCTTTCTCTAATCATTCATGACATGATGTAAAGTACCTGATTAGGGTAATTAATAAATGTACAGAAACACTAAATCAGGACAGAGAGTATAATATTCTGAGTTGCACTTCTCACTCGAGGTCATTTTTGCTGTCATTCATGAACTCTTTTGGAATTCGATATCTACTGTGGCACCTAATTGATATGCAGTATCGAGACCATCCGCCCCTTTCGTAAATCGTTGTGTGTTTGCGTTTTGAGTCGCATTCACAACTTTCCTCTACCCTGTGTAAGCACAGCCATCTTGTCGCTTTCTCCCTTTCTCTCCTCGGGCATCTACTTCGTGTTTCATATCCCACCATTCCCCCCTGTATAAATCATCATCATCATCATCATCAACTATAATTACCTCTTACTTCTCATATGCACCCACAAATTCCACCACACCCGTCTTGCTATTCATCCTACTCTTCTTAATCTGTCGTAATTGTTTCTTATTCATATTCTTCATCGTGGTACCTAATTTCTTTACATTCAATACTTGCAATTTTCCATTTTGCATAGCCTGCTTGTATTCATTTTCCATTCTTCGTTTTTCGTTATCTAAACGATTTTGATGTTTAAGACGCTTGTCTTCAATGCGTTCTTGTATCATCTCTTGTTGTGTCGATTTGATCTCCGTGTGGAGTGATTTGGCCGCGGCTTTCGTGGCCCATGTCGATGAGCGAGCATTCGCACGATTTTGTGTGATGAGCGAGGAGGCACGTTTTTGTGGGCGTAATTTCCACGCAGATCGGCCGGAGACGCTCCGTCCTTTGGTGGCGTGGGTGGAAAGCGTAGAGTCAGAGTTGGGATTGAGAATGTCGCCCGGGAGATATTGATTGGGGGTGGCAATGGCCAACAACGAGGCGGCGGGCTGCGATCGCTGCTGTTCTGACATTGCGAGTGCGAGGAGAGGTGATTCTTCGATGGTGTTCGGGTTCAGTAGTGCCTCCTCTCTCTTAGGATAATATATCAGCTGTTACTGTTATTGCCTGTTGGTATTATTGTTGCGTACGGGAAGTCAATATCAGTATGGAGTGCGTGTGGAGTGTAATGAAACGAACTACACCTGTGCCTTTGGTATCGATGGAGTAAAAAGCCAAAGCACTGTCATGTCGGTTGGTTGTGGTTCACGTTTTGTTGTTGGTTGTTTGGTGGTTGTCGCGTGGTTAGTGGTGGCGGGCGCGGGAGCTGTGCCTGTCTGTCCCCCGATCGTTCCTTTTTGTCCATTCATTATCCTCGCCACGGATTCTTCTTCCTCCCCACCCCCCACCGCCGTCAGTGGCCCAAACCAACCATGGCGACCTGTGGATACCATAATAATATGGCGGTTTAGCCTGAGAATAGAAGATAGAAAACCGAAATACTATTGCAATACAACCACCATGTTCATGTGGATGTGGAACGGTGCGAGAAAATAATACAATACCGTAAAGTTGTTCAAGTGCGCCACCACCATCTCCACACTGCATACTAGAATCCTACTAAGTAGATTAGATGAAGAATTAAGAATCACTCAAGAAGTAAAATAAATAGAAATGGCCCATCATCAATCTCCGCAATCGCAATTAAAATCGCAGCCTAACGAGCAGCAGCAGCAGCTGAAGCAAAATCCGCCACCCAAACTTGCCATCGATCCACCGCTCGAATGTCCACTGTGCGATTTCAACGCTCTTCTTGACGATGCCGCTGGATTGGCCAGCATTGAGGAGGCCAGTGCCGAATTATTAGATTGTGCCCGCCATGGAGAGGTCGATGCATGTCGTGCCATTCTCGACGTTTGGTCAATCAATAATGGAAACAACAACGACGACACCACCATTAGCAGTATCAATGACAAAACGCATGCCAACAGTGCTAGTCGGAAAGTACAACAACAAGAAACATCCATTGTTAATGCAAAAGATTCATCTTTCACAACACCATTGCACAAGGCATGTGCCAATGGACATGTCTCGACGGTACAACTGCTCCTAAGTCGAGGTGCGCTTCATGTAGCCAACGATAGCGGTAATACGCCATTGCATTGGGCTGCGGCAGCAGGACATGCCGATTGTGTCAAATTATTGTTGGATCATTACGATGCTATGAATCACTACTTACAATCGGAGAACGGAGAGCAAAACAGCAGCGCATCGATCATCATCATGGACGTATTGCAAAAGAATAACTTTGGTCGATGCGCATTGACTGAAGGATTTGCTTCGGGAGATACCAAAACTGTGGAACATTTATTAAATCATGATTCAGCAGAAGAAGAGAAATTAATTGGTGGATTAGTCAAGACAGATGTTGTGGACAATAAAGAAGCGGCAGGCGAGGATACTACAAACAATGGTAATATGACACAACCGAAGAGACTGGAGGAGAAGGGTATTGTCCATGAATTTGATTTCGTAAAGGGAGATGATGTTGTAGAAGATCACGAGATTAGTGATGGCGAAAGACCATCGGTATTTATTCGAGAGCTGCCAATTGCACATGCCGATAACCCATTTGGACAAGCCCCCATCGAAGACACAACTGGATTGGGCATATGGTGTGCCTCCCTCGTCATGTCAAGATGGTTAGCAACTAGATCGATGGTGAAACGGATGGAAAATAAGACTATTTTGGAATTGGGAGCGGGTTGTGGCATTCCTTCACTGACAGCGGCAGTGTATGGGACTCCCAAATCAGTGTGCATAACTGATTTGAACCCCGAAACAATCGACAATATACGATATAATATTGAGTTGAACGGGAGTACAATGAATAACGAGGTAACTGCCAGCGCTATCGATTGGGGTGATGAGTCAACCTACCCACCGATCAAGTTAGATTATGTCATTTGTTCGGATTGTATCTACCAGAAAGATATTGCACCATTGTTGAATAAAGTTGTTACAGGACTGCTTGACCCGAATAATGGAGTCTTTCTATACGTGGCACCTGAGGGTGGTCGTGATGGTTTGCCTGAATTCTTGGCAATCATGAAATCGGGAGGGTTCGAGTGTGTGAAAGAAGAAATTGCTCCGGATCATTTTAGAGCAAACCCATTAAAGAGTGAAGATGAGGAAGACTATTTTCTTCACTTCCATGAGCTGACATCGACGGTGTACATTTTGTATGAATTTAAGAGATATTAGAATCCACATCATTATGAGGCTGTCGATGTGTTTTACGTTTTCTTGCTTACTATGACTTAATGCATGCACCATTGCAATAATAGCTGACTTTCTATCGAGCAGCATGCTAGGACGTGTATTTAGAGACTAAATATCAACTTAATAATCACCATACGCCAAATCACCAACCTGACTCACAAATTCATCCCTCCCCTTCCCTCCTTCTGCAATCTCTCTTAGATCTTCGACGTCTTTCAATGGCCCGCTCACGAATCTCAGTCTCTTCCTCACAGCCTCGGGAAATAATGGATTAAATAACGCAACCAACATTTTAAGAAGAGTTGGCGGATTCAGCATTAGCGTCCGTCCATTTAAAGATGGATACAAGTCATTGGCCTTTTTGGAAGCAGCACTCAATGATTTACGGAAATCGGGACTTCCCCCAACAAGTTTCACCCCAGCTAAATCGTTACATGTGATTAATTTGATCAATGAATCTGTTTCCAAACTACGGATATCAGCCACAGTGGAACTGACTTCCTTACAATACAAAAAGAAGTCAATCATTTGATTAATTGAAACGGCAGACATCAATCCATTGTCGTCGATTTTACCAGCTCGAATGCAATACACCAGATCTTTTGTTGATGGCAAGCTTGTTGTAATGCATTGGATCGGCGTTAGATATTCATGGATGAGGTTGAAATTCGGTGCTGCACTTTGAACAGGATCGTTGTTCCAGCCACCGCCCTCCATGGCCAATTTCACCGCTTTGCGGGCAGAGGACACAATTGCGTTTCCCTCCCCTCCCCTCCAAAGAAGACTCGATTTCAGGGCCTCAACTCGTTCCACTTCGTCTTCGTACGAGTCATTAAGAATGTAGCGGAGGTAAAATATATCATCTGTAGGAGCTACAGCTTCGTCATCAGAAATTTTTGATGCAATATCTTTGAGCAATGCGATGTGAGCTTTGTGAGTGAAGAGAATGGATTGAAGCGACGGTGCAGAAGAAGAAAAGCCGATGGTTGATGGAATGGAGCAACTCAAGACGGCTACGAGGAGGAGGAGTTGCATCTTGATTTCGGTTTGATGCGTTCCTCTTAATCCTACAACAGAGGTTTGCTACGGGGGTTGGTTTCGGCGTTGGCGTTGGGCAATCGAATCCGAATCAATTGATCACCCATCACCATCACCCATCAACATTTAACATTAACCTCGAATCTCGATCTGCAGTACGGTGCACTACTGATTCCTTTGTACGACTCGAATACAAGATCTTGGCGATTTTGTCACCGAACTCCCGTCCAACTCCCACGGCCATGCATTTCGTCGCCAATCGCCAATCATCATCATCTGTTATCAGTTATCAGTGTCAAGGCAAATAAACAGCAATGGAATGTACAACCACGACGACTGAATGGTACTGAACGATGAGGGCCATCCGCTTCATTTATGCATATTCTTCTTTGCATGGTTCCAAACGAGGGCACACAGGGCACGGCAACAGAAAAATCGATGTTCACGGTTACTCAGCCAGCACGATGTCTCTTCAGATGATGGACGCATCATTCATTGATGTCGATGTCGGTATCGATAGGACAATAACAACACCACCACCGGTTGAGACTCCTCTCTCTCCCATGACTTTTGCAGGACAAGTAGAGAAGGCGCTTTTGTCTAAATTCCCTCAATCAAAAATCGAACGTGTCCTCCAATCATGGAGATTGCTTGACATGGACTACGAACATCGAGAATTTGTGGGCCATCAACAATCGCCTCCCATTTTAGATGCTGAAATGAGTCGATGTTATCAGCATGCACCATCGTATGTCCCTGGCCTCAAGGCTTTGGCTTGGTGGGATAACGTTGATGATCTCCCATGGGCGAAATCTCTATCAACAAACTTCCCGGCCATTCGTGATGAATTCTTGTCCGTCATTTCGAGGCCAGACAAACTCCAGTCGGAAGGAAATAACATTTGGGCTGGAGCACTCACTACTGATGCCGAGAGCTATGGTGTAAGTTGAATCTACTACTTCGTCCCTTGTTTCTCGTGTTGTTGTTCGTGTTGAAAAAACCCACTTTATTGGAACAAAGTATATATTTACATCTCTAATCTCTAATCTGATATCATGCCCCCCCCGTAGGAAGGCTGGAAAACATTGGTCCTACTCAACAGAGGTCAATGGGATGATGTCAATGCAAAGCTATTTCCCATCACATCCAAAGCAATACACAAAAGTGGCATTCCGGTTGCCGAGGCATTCTTCGCGTCAATGAATCCTCGAACTTCCATCAAACCACACTCCGATTTTACAAACTTCGTGCTCACGTCACATATGCCGTTGGTAATTCCTGAGAATGGCAATAACAAATGTCGACTGTCCGTGGGAGACGAAACTCGACAATGGCTCGAGGGAAAGATCATCATGTTTGATACATCAATCTATCACGATGCGATAAATGATTCCGATGAGATGAGGTATATATTAATGTTGCGCATATGGCATCCTGATTTGGCAAGAGAAGAGCGGGAGGCATTACAATTCATATATGATTGTCTTGAGATACCGGATTTGCTTTCGCCAGATCCAGGAGTAGTGCTATTGGCAGAGCAACGTGCAAAGTCGTTGAGGGAGTTTCCGTTGCGAGATAGTAGTACTGTTGGTGGTGGCGGCGGCTTTGGATCAAGACAACGGAGTAACAAAAGCAAAAGGAAAGGTTGAGCAAAAGGCTTTGGGTAACTATCGGTGTAATTAGAAAGGTAGTCATCTGTGTATTGCAAGGTTCATCGCGATGCAAACTTCAGCCAAAGAGGCTTGATTTTGATCTCTCGCTCTAGAGAGAGTAGTTCTAATTCCACATTACTATCCTCATTCCCGCCATAAGTAGTATGAATTCCGAAGAATTCTTCTGCAATCGACAAGAGCCACACACCATGCCATCACAACATCAACATCACTCCCTCGGCAGCGATGATTATCTTTGATGTCGAGCTCAATCAAAGATATTATTTCTGTCCACCATCCATCAACTAGAGAAGGAGTACTAGATATTGAATATTTGACCCAGTCGAACCACTAAAAAATTCACCTCATTCGAATAAGAGCTGCGTCACTCATTCATTTGAGATAGATCATTCACAATGCGTTTCATCACCGTCGCCGTCGCTTCGGCGGTCGCTGTAGCAGGAGTTGTCATGGAAACATGCAGCGCCTTTGCTCCATCCATTCGGCTGATTTCGCCGACGACGGCAACATTGTCGTCACTTCGCATGGCTGACGGCGTCGATGGAGAAGAAGAGTCCGTAATGAACAAGTACAGCCGGTGAGTGGAGATACTATCATTTTTACGCTGCGTTTGTCAAGAGGATATTTGATCCTGTCTAATCAAAACAGTCTTTTGCTGATTTTTGGACAATCTACTACACCTCTACTGTCTCCCTCCTCGCGCTCTCCGCAGCATCTTAACCCAGCCGGCATCTCAGGGAGCCTCCCAGGCCATGCTCTATGCCACGGGCCTAAAAGAAGAAGACATGTCAAAACCCCAAGTGGGCATCTGTTCGGTCTGGTACGAAGGAAATCCCTGCAACATGCACCTGCTCGAACTCTCCGAACATGTCAAAAAGGGCGTCGTCGAATCTGGCTGTGTTGGTTTTCGATTCAATACCGTGGGAGTGTCCGATGGTATATCCATGGGCACATCGGGGATGCGCTACTCTCTCCAATCACGGGATTTGATTGCCGATTCCATCGAAACTACCATGGGTGCGCAGTGGTATGATGGACTCATAGCGCTGCCGGGATGTGACAAGAATATGCCTGGAGTTATCATGGCGATGGGACGGTTGAATCGACCTGGAATTATGGTCTACGGGGGAACTATCCGTGCTGGGAAACAACCCAGCAATGGAAATACTCTTGATATTGTTAGTGCCTTCCAAGCCTATGGACAGTCCTTGTATGATAAGATCACCGAGGAGGAAAGGAAAGAAATTATCCAACACAGTTGCCCAGGACCGGGAGCATGCGGGGGGATGTACACTGCCAACACGATGGCTACGGCAATTGAGGCTTTGGGTATGTCTCTTCCATACTCCTCGAGTTCCCCCGCCGACTCGCAGGAGAAAAGGGATGAGTGTGAGAGGGCTGGTGAGGCAATGAAAGTGTTGCTTCAAAAGGACATCAAACCACGAGACATTATGACTAAGGCTGCCTTCGAAAATGCCATCCGCATGGTCATGATGACCGGTGGGTCTACGAATGCAGTTCTTCATTTAATTGCCATGAGTCGTTCTTGCCAGGATCCTAGTGTTGCAATTACTTTGGATGATTTCCAGCGTCTTTCTGATGTGGTGAGTGGAAATGGCCAATACAGTTTTGGAAGTGTTTAATTTCAATGTATAATACTGATTGACGTATTTGCGTTTTGCTTGTTCATTAGACTCCATTTCTTGCGGATTTGAAGCCTTCTGGAAAGTATGTGATGGAGGATGTTCAAAATATTGGTGGAACTCCCGGAATGATTAAATTTCTAATTGATAACGGCATGTTTGATGGCAATCAGATGACCGTTACTGGAAAGACTCATAATGAAAACTTGGCTGAGATGAACCATCCAGGTTTGACTCCTGGCCAGGAAATAATTCGTCCTTTAAGTGATCCAGTGAAGCCTACGGGGTATGTGGCCTGAAAGGAAATCTTTGTGATCAATTATTCTCTCCCTCTCTCTCATCACCGGCGACAAACATCTTGCCTTTGCTCAATCCTATCATACTCCCTTCCCCAGCCATTTACAAATCATGTATGGGAATCTGTGTCCTGGTGGTGGCGTTGCGAAGATAACAGGCAAAGAGGGTGAAACATTCACTGTAAGTTGCCGACTATCTTGACAAGTATTGTAGTTTCTCTCTACTATTTCTTCCATTAACAATTATTCTTCTGTTCTTTCCGTAGGGTACGGCCAGAGTGTATGATAATGAGCAGCTCATGCTTCGCGGCCTTGAACGGAAGGAGATTCAATGTGGGGACGTCGTTATCATTCGATACGAAGGGCCAACTGGTGGGCCTGGTCTTCCTGAGATGCTTACACCAACAAGGTACGAAGATCATATTGAAATATCTAGACATAATATTCGGTACACAACTCACTTACTAATGCTACTACTACCTCTCTCTTTCTCTCAGTGCAATAATGGGGGCTGGACTTGGTGATTGCGTCGCGCTATTGACAGATGGGCGTTTCAGTGGGGGTAGCCACGGATTTTGCATCGGCCACATCACTCCAGAGGCCCAAGTGGGTGGGCCAATTGCACTTGTGAAGGTAAGTCTAGTTAGCAGTTCTCTGATATCATGATTTGCGCATAGTTCTCGTTTTGATTGACATTTCCTCAAATACAATAGAATGGAGATCCTATTCGCATCGATGCCCGACCAGAGGCTCGTACTATTGATCTCTTAATTTCAGACGAGGAATGGGAGGAGAGAATGAAAGCGTGGAAACCACCTCCTCTCCGAGCTAGCCAGGGCACATTGTTCAAATATATCCAGTGCGTTGCCACCGCAAGTGAGGGTTGCGTGACCGATGAGGTTGGGACCAAATCTGCATCTGATATTGCCATGGCAGCCCCCAAAACACCTGCTGTTGCCGAGCTTGAAGCCAAGATTGCTGAGCTTGAAGCCCTGGTAAAGTAGGGTTCTGCATTATGTGTCGGACTAACTTTATCGGCTACAATGAGGCTTTTAAATATCCCTTNCCCCAGCCTTGTACCTAAGTGGTATAAGGGGTATAGTACCATGGGCCTATGTCACTTATATGTGCCCAGTCAGCTTGGGTGAGTGCGTTTGCTTGCCCTAGTGTGTCCGTCTTACAAGCTGCCGTTGACGGACAGACACAATACTCAAAAAAAAGAGAATATTTAAGTGTTCTGCTCGTTTTTGCTTTTCTCTGCTTGTCTTTGCTCGGGTGGTAAGTAAGTACTTCAACTTCAATCACCATATGCATGGACTGTTTTCCCTTCTCACTTTAATTAGGTGTTCTGCTCGTTTTCGCTGTTCTCTGCTTGTCTTTGCTCCGGTAATTACTTCATTCAACTTCAACCACACAACTCACCATTCACAAAAACCAACGTCATCGCGCCAACCATGGTGGCCGCTGCCCCCCCCCCCTACGGAGCCCTTCCAATCAATCAACGGCCCCAATATTACACCCAGTCTGTGAATATCGAAGCTGGTGTGCCATCATGGTGTTGGCACATCATATATCATCATCCTTGGGCGGTCTCATTGGGCATCGGCACTGTGACAAGCTCTGGAAGCGCTGCATTCTCGACGAGCAACGCAGGAGTATTGGTCGTGTCTAGCGATTTGTCCTTGACGGCATCGGAGGGGCGATAAGTGTGATGGCAGGAGAGTCGTCAGCACAGCGAGTGGTGGAAGTGCGTTGGTGACCAAAAGAGTAAAGATTGGGGGGAGGGGGCAATATTTTTCACTGATACGAAGAGGTGAAGGAATTTGGGGGGAGAGCAATTGATGCAACAGATGAAGAGATTGTGATACCGCTTCATCAAATCAACAATTTGGTGACGCTGGAAGTGGAGGTGAACGGCATCAATGTGAACCAATTCGTCGATTGCTCCTACTTCCTCTCATTGATATATTGCAATTGACGGCATGGAATTTGGCGAATTTTATTGAATTCCTCCACTTCTACGTCTTTGGCTGCTGGGACATCATCATCGTCAGCATTCGGCAGTGACGACCGTCATGGGAGGAGTAGGAGATGCGTTTGACAGTACAACGAGGCGAAGGAATCTGGGGGGAGAGGATATGAGGCAGTAATGCGATGCACCTCCGGGGGGGGACGATGAACGTCAATTCTCGTATCATGAAATTACTCCTACTGGGGATACGATGATGAATATGATAGACGGAAGCAGCAGTTCCTCCTCGGCCGGTGGAAAATGGATTAGAGCCGGTAGCGAGGGTTCTTGTGTGGTAGTTGCTCTGGGGCCACCAAACTCATTGATGGCAGGGGATCGGTCTGTTCCTTGGCTGTTGATCCCTACTCAAGTAGTAGTACTACAGCCTCGCCACCCTCAGGCCGCCGCTCCAATCCACAGTTATTTGGTTTGCACGTAGGTTGTACTGGATGATGATTTCATCAAGGATATTGGTAAGCTTCGGTAAGTTTCAGCCTCACATATTCCGTATTCGAATCTTTCTATCATTGGCGTATTCAAGTAAAAATTCTTAATATCAATTGTCATGAACTTTACATCCGTCGTTGATATCATGCTATTGAATAGTATCTTTGCAAGAAACAACTCAGCGGTTGGTGTTCCGACTTCTTTGCTGGGGTAGTTGACTTTGTTGTCGCTGACAGTGAGCCTGGTGCAGTAAGGAGAATCCTTCTGGGGGCGGTAGTCGGTTTTGCATTTGACTACACCACAGCGAATAGCACCAAAGACTGCACCTCTCTGCTCAAGCCTAATGACAAGAATCTGACGGCTGCGCAGAAGTAGTCTTGCTTTGGCACTACCGCCTGCAGATGCTGCTATTCGTTGGGTGCAGCTCCTTATGCGAGACAGAGCATGGCTGCAGAGTAATCAACCACAACATAGCCTACATCGCGCGGCCCATTTCTACCTACCATCGAACGCGGACCTACAGGCATGTCAATCATTGCAAGTGCAAAATCAATTGTTGCAACAGGAATGTCTGCAATCAAAACAGCAATGTCTCATGTTGCAACAGCAACTGGCACCGCTTCAGGCATTATCAACACCCAGATTGAACGCGAATGACACGTAACAATCCCGTGGAGACCGTTGACGGTTTCCGCTCGATTCCGGTTTGGATCGATTTTATCAGGGTTTGGCTCGATTCTATCGGTTCGGCTCGATTCTATCTGTTTGCTAGCAAGTGAACAACCTGCATGGCAAAGGCGAAAAGTATGAGCATGCATTGGCTACATTAAAGAATGAAAAAGAGGGGTGAAGGGATAACACATTTTCAGAGAGCCCAAGCAGATTCAGGTCCGGGAAACTATCACATGGTGATCCCACACTCCAACAATTATAAAATTGTTGTGTATCCAGGTACTCATCTACACGTAGAGCGGAAGAGTCCCATTGGCATTTGTTCAGTGACAGCAGGGGACCTGCAATCCAAAGTCACCTGGGCTTGCCGTGCGCGATGAATCGGTCCTCACCGGGCATCATTTTAATGGATTGCAATGTTTATACTCACTTGGATGAACATTATAGCACTGCTTTGAGTACATCTTTCTTTTGTCCGAGCATGGCGTTGTTTTCTTATCAAGATCCCATTTCAAATGCAATTGATGATTGATCATAACCAATTTTGCGAGATATAGCTGTTTCTTTTTCCCCATGTGGCAGTTACAGTATCGCCAACTTTTACTGCGTCTCTGCTTATTGGACAAGCCTGGTGGGGCTGCGCCGCGCGGGTGGCTGGCCAGTTGTTTTTATGGTAGCTAAAAATTAAAAATTAATGTATGGTAGCTCCGGGTAGAATTTCTCCCCTTCGCAAGCTGTTGCGAAGAGTGAGAAAAATAATAATAT
>JALLAX010000364.1:0-12102 GCA_036939555.1 Discostella stelligeroides
TGATGGCTGGTGATGGCTGGTGATGGCTGGTGATGGCTGGTGATGGCTGGTGATGGCTGGTGATGACTGGTGATGACTGGTGATGGCTGGTGATGGCTGTTGATGGCTGGTGATGGCTGGTGATGGCAGGTGATGGCTGGTGATGGCTGGTGATGGCTGGTGTTAACTGGTAGCTGCTGTCTGGCGGCTGATGATGGTAAATGGATGTAGAAATACGAGCTCCCTTTAGGGAGAGAGAGCTTATCCCTGAATCTCTGAAAAAAATCGTGTCTGTTTGTTTGTTTTTGTTTGTTTGTTTGTCCCCTGGATAATTATTCCAATTCTGAATAATCTTTGTTATCAATATTATTATTATCTTTATTGATGTATGTGTATTACTTGTTTCTTATTAGTTTTTGTAGTATTGTTTCCTCTATGTGTTTTGCATGGGTTATATATATTGTTTATTGTTTAAGTTCATTTGATGGCTCAAGGAAAAGCGCATGTGGTGATAGAACAATATATTCCTAGTTTTTGAACAGTGTTCCTGTTGGCCATAATGTTATAATTATATAATCTTTTGTTATACCTTGTAATTTCTGACCTGTGGGTGCATCATTCATATTTGCTGGAATTTGTTTCATTTTACACTGGAACTCAGTTTTTCTTTTTGAACAGGAGGCCGATTGCAGCGGTTTGGTGCACAAATAGTTGCACCGCAGGAGTGTGTTGGGAGACGTACACGTGTCACAGAGGGCATATACAGACAGACGAGTGTGTGTATATGTGGGCGCGATGGAACTCCCACCTGCTCACTTCTACAAGATAATCATTTAATTGAAAGAATTGAAAAGAGACTACTTCTAACAATAGGTGTGCTTGAAAAGGCGACTGCCAACGGAAACTGCGGTTTCCCAACATTATCTGTTAGAAGTTACTAACAGCGAGTCCCAGCAAGGATGGCCGGGAGAGGAGGAAGAACAGGCCGCGGCAACAACTCTGGTGGTCGCGGCGATGGTGGTCACGGTGGAAGAGGAGGCCATAGCTCAGGAAGAGGCACAAGGTCTTTAAAGACAGGCCTCAAAAAGGAACTTGAAGGGAACATCTTCGATCTTGGCGAACAGTCATCTGCTGACCTAATGCGAACAACACAGATCAAGATTGCCCAATACATAGGTAGCTTATGCAGTGGGGACATCATGGGAGAGCTGGAGACAAAGACAGAGTTTGTCGCACCAACACCCAAATACCCTGCAACAGCCCTACTCAGACAACCAGTGTATGAACAAATGATTAGGGCACAACAACAAAACACCCTAGCAAAGCTGACGCGGAAGAAAACAAGGCTTCAAGGGCAAATAGATGCCACTCCCATTGCCAATGCCGATTTAATTGACGAACTGGAAGAGAGGATGTCTGATCTAGACAACAAAATTCTACAAGCCCAATATGATCTCGGGGATGAGGTCAGAGTCCATTTGACCAAAGAAGAAAAAGGGGAATGGTGACAGAAAGAGAAAACATATGGCAAACGAGTCACAAAACATGAACTCAACCAACAAAAGGCATTTGCAGTAATCATCGGCCAATGCAATCAGAGACTGAAAGACAAGATGCATGATGACCCAAAGTGGGAGACAGTGAACAAAGGCCAAAAGCCCCTTGAGCTTTACTCACTCATCGAACAGGTAGTGATGAAACAGATGGGCAATGAGTACCAACCATGCAACCTTGTGGAAAACCTACTTGGCGTATTAACGATGAAACAACAGAATAACCAAACCAACGCACAATGGTACGAGAAGTTCAACACAAGAGTTGACGTAGCTGAGTCTGTCGGGGTAGAGTTCAACACCTTCAAATGCTTATGGGAGTATTGCAGTGAATCCAGAGGCTGGGGAGAGTACGACTCTCTAACAAGCACAGAGCAAGCAACAGTAAGGAGCAACTCGAAGGAGAGATTGCTAGCATATTTGCTCGTGGCCAACAGTAGCAACATCCCTATGCACAAGGCACTCAAGAGCAACCTACTGGAAGCATTTATTGCCAAGCGCAAACAACAACCAACAGCACCAACCGACAGTACAGCGTTTGCTCAAAAAGGAAAGAAAGGAGGAGGGAGGAGCAACAGAGAAGAAGAAGAATGACGACAAGGAAGAAGAGAAGAAGCCTAAGAAGAATTTCTACGCGGACAAAGAGTGCTTTGTATGCGGAAAGAAAGGGCACGGAGCAAAGAAGTGTCCTGATTGAAAGAAGAGCAACTCAGACAAGAACTCCTCATTGTCCAGCTAGAGCTCGAGTAAGATAGAAGAACTCAAGAAGAAACTGAAAGCTACAAACAAGCAGTTCACGCAATTAAAGGCACAAATGGAAGAAGAGGAGGATTCGGAATCAGAAGACAAACAATTTCACTTCCAGTTCATGAATCTATCTTTGGCAAACTATTTCATTCATACCAACAAGACCTATAGCAAGATCTGCTTGAAACAGTCGAAAGGAAAGTTTGATGATCTCAACCTACGCAAAGTGATTCTTCTGGACAATCAGTCCACCATGTCTCTCTTCTACAACAAGATGATGGTATCAAACGATCGGACAAACCACTCACCCTTGGAGCAACGGGGGCTCAATGGAAGTGCACCGTGTCGCAAGCATCGAGAAAGGAAAACCAGAGGTCTGGTTCTCAACTAAAGCTATCACCAACATCCTTTCCGTAAAAGACGTCATCAAGACCGCGTCACGTACGACAGTTACGATCAAGCGTTCATCGTGTGGAGAGAAGAACAAAGGCCTCCCAAACATGATCTTCCGAATGCACAGCAGTGGGCTCCACTTCTACAATCCCAAACACAACGACTTTAGTTTTGTGGTAACAGTAGAGGACAACATGAAACTATTCTCTAAACGTCAAATCTTTGGAGCTGAGAAAGCCAGAAACCTACATGGAGGGTTAGGCTTTCCTTCGGACAACGATTTCAAGTGGATTCTTAAATCCAATCAAGTACAGGAGTGCCCGGTCACAGTCGAGGATGCAGGAGTAGCACGCAAGGTATGGGGACCAAGCGCGGCATCACTCAAGGGTAAGACAACCCGAACGACCCCGCCTCCAGTCGCAACTGATATAATTGAGATTCCAATGGAGAAAGTACGAGAACTCCATCGAATCGTTACCCTATCCATCAATGTGTTCTTTGTAAACAAGATCCCATTCTTCATGACACTAAGTCGGAAGATATGTTTCACCACGGTCACTCATCTCGCAAATTGGAAGATCAGCACCATATATGCAGCACTCAAGTCGATATTCATGTACTATCTTCAAAAAGATGACCATTACACCAGGTGACAACGAATTTGCACCCCTGGCAGAACTTCTACATGAATTACCCGGAGTGCCCACACTCAACACCACAAGTGCGAATGAACATGAGCCATACATTGAACGACAAATTTGAGTCGTCAAAGAACGCATCCGGGGAGTTTGACACTCGTTCCCGTTCAATGCAATCCCAGTCCGAATGCTGACGCACATGGTTTTCTTTGTTGTGAAGCTCCTAAACTACGGAGTCTCCACACAATATAATCCCAAGACGATCATGTCAGGACAAACTATTAACTACAAACAATGCTCGCTTCCATTTGGCACCTACTGCCAAGTCCACAAAGAGGATGGACCACGAAACAGTCTTCTTGCAAGGACAACTGGTGGGGCAATTTCTGTTGGACCTTCCTCAAATCAACAAGGTGGACATTTATTCTTCTCCCTTAACACAGGCCGCGTCCTCACACGACGTTCATGGACTGTTATCCCCATGCCCAAATCCGTCATCGAGTGAGTGAACCATTTTGCTGACGGTCAGCCAACGCTATTGACAGTAACTGATAAACACGGCAACGAGATTGGGGATGCAGATGATACGTTTATACAAGAACCAAACTACAAAATTCCAGGAGTGATTGCCGATGCCGCTAAGATCACAGGAGTGGATGTGGAAATCAAAGAAACACCCGACAACGAGGAGACTGATCTAAGCGGAACACCGACCACGCCAATAACTCAATCAGTAGATGAGCACAAACATGCCCACACCGAGCAATTCGATCAGCCAATTGAATCTACACACAAATGTGAACCTGCCAACAATACCAATGACGTGAGTGATGAACCAACAAACAACGACACCATCAACACCACGCAACCGAACGCAGCTGTACCACCACCAACTGCACCTGAGGGAATGAGGAGATCCTCTCGGAACAGGGCCGTCCCCAAATCATACGTACCATCCATGACGGGGAAAGCATACAAGTACTCAGCAATGCAGTTCAATGACAATCCACACGATCCACGAATAGTGGAGATTATTCTAACTCAGCTGACCCTGAAAGCAGCAATAAAGCTATGGGGGAATGAAGCGAAGATTGCAGCTGAGGTTGAGATGAAACAGCTTCATTGGAGGAACTCCTTCAAGCCTGTTCGATGAAATGACCTCTCGGACAAGCAAAAGAAAACAATCTTAGAATCCCACATCTTCATGAAACAGAAGAGGACTGGAGAGATAAAAGGATGGATGGTAGCAGGGGGCAACAAACAACGAGGATTAATCAACAAAGAAGAGTCAAGCCCTCCGACCATAGCCACTGAGTCAGTGATCCTCACGTCCATCATAGATGCCCTAGAAGAAAGACGCACAACAATTATCGACGTGCCTAACGCATTTATCCAAACAGTAGTAAAGGACAAAGAGAAGAGAGTTATAATCAGAATACGCAGGATGCTAGTAGACATCCTCACAAACATTGCACCAGATGTGTACTCCGACTACGTAACGATCGACAAGAGAGGGAACAAGCAGCTCCTAGTGGAATGCCTTAATGCCCTATATGGTACAATGGTTGCAAGCCTCCTTTACTATCAGAAATTCACAGCAAGTCTGACAGAATACGGATTCAAGCTGAACCCATATGACCCATGTGTGTGGAACAAAACCATTGAAGGAAAACAATGCTCTGTTTTCATGTCGATGATTTCAAAATCTCACACGTGTCCCAAGAGGTAATCAACAAGATAGTAGGACGCCTACGCAATGACTACGAGAGTATATTTGAAGATGGAAGTGGAGAAATGAAGGTACACAACGGGAAAGTACACAAATACCTCGGTATGATGCTAGATTTCTTGACAAGACGCCAAGTACACATCTCCATGATAGACTACGTGAAAGAGATTATAAAAACGTGGGATCAAGCTGAGGCAAGGTGCAGTGATGGCTTCATCGAAGTGAAATTAAAACGAGGAAATAAAGCCAAGGCAACTGCAGCAAGGACTTATTCAGAGTCGATGAGGACTCTAAAAAGCTTACCAACGAAATGGCAGTAGCGTTTCACAACATAGTAGCCAAAGCCCTATACACGGTGAAAAGAGCCAGACCGGACGCATCAGTGGCGATAGCGTTCCTGACGACAAGAGTAAAGTCTCCTGATGTAGACGACTGGAGGAAACTAAAACACCTGATGGAATACTTAAAATCAACTGTCGACCTGAAGTTGACGCTAGGAGCAAATACAAGTGGAGTATTAAACTGGTACGTTGACGCCTCTTTTGCGGTGCACCCTAACATGAGAGGACACACAGGAGGGGGGCTAACATTAGGTAGAGGCTTTCCAATAATCGCCTCGACAAAGCAAAAACTGAACACACACAGTTCAACAGAGAGCAAACTGGTGGGTGTAGATGACATGATGCCATCAATCCTTTGGACTTGCTACTTCTTGAAGGCGCAAGGCTATGAGGTAAGCGACAATGTCATCTTTCAGGATAACAAAAGTACTATGCTGCTAGAACGAAATGGAAAACAGTCAAGCAGCAAGAGAACAAAGCATATCAATGTGAGATACTTCTTTATCACGGACAGGATTGCGAAAGGTGAAGTCCGTGTGGAATGGTGTCCAACAGGAGATATGGTGGCGGACTTCATGACAAAGCCGCTACAAGGATCAAGTTTCAAAAAGTTCAGAGACTTGATCATGGGAGTACTACCAATGGAGGGAGTGTCGAAAGTTTTAAGCTGTGACCAGGTGAAGGAGGCCGATTGCAGCGGTTTGGTGCACAAATAGTTGCCCCGCAGGAGTGTGTTGGGAGACGTACACATGTTGCAGAGGGCATATACAGACAGACGAGTGTGTGTATATGTGGGCGCAATGGAACTCCCACCTGCTCACTTCTAACAGATAATCATTTAATTGAAAGAATTGAAAAGAGACTACTTCTAACAATAGGTGTGCTTGAAAAGGCGACCGCCAACGGAAACAGCGGTTTCCCTGAAAAGGTTGCTGCAAGTAAACAACAATAGTTTTATAATTTCCCACCGTATTGATATCTCTTCCAAAACATACTAAAGTTTCAGCAAAATCCCTCCGTGGGAACACTGTCATTATTACATTTTCATGTGGATGATCGTCAATAATACATTGGTTTATGAAAATGTAATGATGACAGTGTTCCCACGGAGGGATTTCGCTGAAACTTTAGTATGTTTTGGAGGATATGAAGCCGCGACGGAATAATATAATATTATTGCTATATACACATGAAAACCCTTTCGTAAATGGAAGTGCCGCGGGGTATCGGACGCGGCCATGGTCTCGGCGTTTTTTTCTGTGGGATGTGGGAGAGGCAGCGCGCGTACGTGCGCGAATGGAGAGTATTTATTCCTACATCATCCACCTGTATGTTCAAAATCGTACTATTCCTACGTGGTCAAACAGTGAAGTCCGGGGGAAGTCTGGGGGAAGTGGTTTGAGCAATTTAAAATCGGTTGGTACAACTCGTAGTACAATGCAATACTATCACATCAAAATCGCCTGACCGCCACACCACGCACTCCCAAATGCAAGAAAATATTCCTCTTCCCGCCAAGCGAGCGGCAAGCGAAAGGGAAAGAGTTTCAATGTTCCGCATAATACTTGGGAATTCAGTACTCAAATGAAGAAACGGCGAGGCCCATTTGTTCCCCTCTCCCTAACTGAGCCGTGATTGTTTCGCGCCTATTCTTCCGAGACAGAAGCTTCGAACAAGTTTTACTACGAAATTAGATGAATACCGTCTATCTTGTACAAGATTCAACAGTTTAGTTGGATGGCAAACGAGCCAATGCAAAGGGGGTTGAAATTATTGGAGATGAATAAATAATTATGGCGCAAGGATAAAGTAGGGGTGAGTAGTGATGAAACTTCTACTAAATACCATCGTCAAACAATAACGACGACGACGACGACGACGACGACTAAAACGAGTAACAGGGTCCAACCTCCATTGGAAAGCCGAGACTCTAGCCGGGTACTACATTACGGGTGGGGAGTCATTAATTATCATAATAGTTTGAACACAACTACTAGATCTAGATGATGAAGATCTTCCTTCCCTCCTCCGCGCTCCTCATCGTGGCCGCCGCGGCGACAATAATGACCGCGGCAGCCATTGCGGAGGTAGATGTCATGATGTCAGGCGATACTTTTCATGGAGAGCCAACAAACAATAATATTGGCAACAACAATCTGAGCGGCGAGAGATTGAAGAAGCTTCCACCGTCGGCAACGGAACTCCTCGCCCAAAAATCGAAACGTATGGCCGAACGACGAGCGCGTGTGGCCGAGGCGCTGTATAACCTCGAACAACAACAATCATCATCATCGTCGTCGTCCAATACTTCTGACAATGATAACAGCAACAATAACAACAACGAAAGAACTAACAACTACAAATTATCATGGCATCGAATGACACAAGACGAATTAGAGGAGGCTACCCTCGCCGCGGAACAGAGTGCATCGACACTCAATTTAAAAGGAGATGAATTTGGTGCCAATGGTAGTTCATTATTGAGACGGGCACATCAGGAATTGCTGGATAGTAAAAGTGATAGTAGTAGTACTGCAATGAGAGGAGAAGAGGAGAGGAAATTGTGGGGGAACATTTATTCCGATCCGTATGATCCTGCGGGAGACTTGGTCAGTGAAGCTTCATATTATGGTGAGTTATTGTAGTGTAGTTGTGGGTAGACAATCTCCATTAGGTGTGGTAGGATGGGGAGACGGGAGGGATGCCGCTGGTTACGTCGAGGTTTCGTTGGAATTTTCTTCTTCGGGCTCGCTATTCACTCTCTCAGAATATTGGCCTTTATTTGGCACTTCGCTTCTCTGTTATCGTCTCTCGATTCAAGAAGTAAGATGCTGAATGGAAATGATGGGTAGAATACTGATCTGGGGGTGGGGGTGGACGACGAATATGGGCATCCACGCACCATGATGGATTGTCAAACAGATTACATCATCATCACACTATCTTCTCACTCAATCTCTTTGTCCTCTCTATCTGTCTCTCCGCCTTCGTCTTTCCTCTCCCCCCGACGTTATCCTTTTGTCCAATCAAAACAATACTTCAAAAAAACACAGATAAGTGGCAGCAAGCGTATCGATTCCTAGGCGCTTATATTGACTGCTCCAACAGTAAGGAAGGGGGCGGGCATTCCCATGATAATAATAACATCGAACAAGATAGTGGACATTGTTCACGGTGGATGATTTGGGCGGCGGTAAGTGATGCATTGAAAGCGGTAGTTTTGGATTCACGGTTTTTTGCCTGTCTTGCTAACAGTCAACTCTGCTTATGCTAATACAGTACATTGATCCCGATTATGCCGGAGGAGGGTACGAAGAATACTTTGGCGATGGTGCCCCAGGCACATTGGATTGTCACTCGCCCGACNGTGTGTACCGACAAGAGTTTTATCAGTATGTTGAGCAAATTTCGAAGCATTTGTGGTGAGTGGTGGCAGTATGTGTGTGTGTATGCGCTGTTCTGTGTCGCCATATTATTGACAATATATAATCTCGTGTTTTATCTCGATACAACTCTCGCCTACCACGCCCAGGGCCGTGAACGAGTACGAATATATCGTCGCCCGCGCCGGACTCAAGTACATGACCGACGCGGAATGCACAAGTGTCGGTTACGATGAGAATGGCAGTGCGCTCTATGCGGCCGTCCAACCCCTCGAGGGAGGATACTGGCAAATGGGTCTGTACACTGACGATCAGTGCCTTATCCTGAACACCAAGACCAAGTACACCTATGACGACTTCGCGGCCACGAGCGAACTTAACTTGGGATCGAAGGATCAAACAAACGACGATAACTTTCACTCACAGGCGTACACCTATTGGCAGCAGACGCAGGAATATACGCTCACAAATTTGAACACCGTGTACAACGATTTCCGGTTTTGCACGTCCTGCGTCGATTATCCCACTTATCAGGACGGATATTTTATTGGAAACGATGGTACCGATGATGAAGATTTGATCAATCAATGCTGGAAGTTTTACTCCCACAATAGCTACAACTGTGATTCCGACTGTCTTGCAATGGCCGCCGAGCAGGATTCTATTTCGTGGATTTCTTACAACGGGAAGCAGTTCGGAACGCTGATCGAGGGTCAATACGATAGGTCTCACGATAAGTCCACTCTCGGAGAGAGCGCTGTGGTCTCCTCCGCCAACGGCGCTCATCGAATCGAGCGCCTCAAGGCCAACTTATTCTTAACGTTTGCTGGCATTGTCTTCGTTTCTACCTTCTTAGCATTTGCCGTCGCCCGTGGCTCGAGCAAAAAGAAGAAGAGTTCTCGCAGTCGCAGCCGTCGGCTACTGGATGCTGACTACGGAGGTGGAGATGAGCGTCGTTCGAAGAGCCGCTCACAGAGTCGCTCACGAAGAATTTCGAGCAGCGATCGAGATCGAGACCGCGTTGATCCCGAGGCCCGATCTAAGAGCAAGTCACGCTCCTCTCGCAGCAAAAGTCAGAGTGGTCGTGCTGTCGGCGAGTATGAACCCCCCACTACATCGTCTTCCTTGGCCGAAGAAAAAAAGAGGAGGAGCCAGTCTCGTTCGAAAACTGGCGGCAATAGTTCAAGGAGAGTTGCGGAGATGTAATAACTGATATGAATCTGTTGTCTGCCATTTGCTGAGGGGGGTAGAGGGAGGGGACTTCTACGGTATTATCATGCTGTTCAAGACATGAACAAGAGTGGGTCTGTAGGTAAATCGTTAACGCTTAATCTCTGTATTTGAATGTTATCGCGATTTCCAAGTTACGAATATGTAGGGTGATTTTCATCTCGATCAAAGAAAGGACCCATGCTTACTTTATCTCCTTGAAAGGCTCTTCCCGATTTCCAATTGGAGGGACACAATAAGACAGGTACACGGGCCAAGTTGCAGCAGGTTGTAGCCCTCGTCCATACTAAAACTGATGTCCTTGATCAAACTGTACACCACCAACCCTCTCCATAATAATAAAATCTCTCCTGCCTGAACTCGAACTCGGATCACGTGAATCAACGTGAATGCATTACAATAGAGCTACTTAGCCGTGACCCGTTCTCGGTCTCTCCCGCCAACATGATGCCAGGACTCCCCAAAAAAATGCAAACTGCATAGCAAGATAGGTGATAGTGATAGGTGATATCGTACCATTTACATTTAGCCGATTGTCGACTGTTGATCATTTATGTGTCCTTTGTTGATCTTGTCGATGGCACACTCCTGTCATCTCTTTCGGTAGATAACAGATTTGTGCATGTGTGGTGGAGCTCGCTTTGTTTACACAATACACATGAGCTCTACAACTGCAAACAGAGATTTCGAAGTGAGTGAGATACGACGACGCGATGTAGCTGGGATGTTATCAATCATGGTCATGGCTTTTGTTGTTCTGTCATTCGCGCTAATACTACTACCCAACTCTTCTTTGCTACCAGCTACCGAATTTCTACTACTTTCCACCCTTTTTTACTATTCAACCGGTACTGGCCACGCGAGAGAAGCAATTGGAACAATGGAGGGATCTTATATTAAAGTATCGTGAGTGGGTGTGTCTCACTTCGTTCGTTTTTGTGGAAAGAAGGGCCGAAGATCACTACCTACCCACTTGTCTCTACTTTCAACACCTTTTAGACGCTCATCACAAAATCAAAACATTAGTTTTGCACGATTGTCCCCTGTGGAAGAATGCAACAATTGGTAGGGAATTAGATCCGGAGGGAATCCGTGTGATAATGAATGATTTCGTGAAGAGTGGATACGGCGAATGGGAAGATTCGGAATTACGCACACGCTGTCGCATATTTTGGAGAAAACCGGAACAACTTGCTGAAGACATATATGATTGGGCTATGCATAATGGATATAAGAATGGTGTTTGCACGGTGTTTGAATTGCACAGTGGTAAGTTGTACACCTTTCCGAAATACTGACGATCTCGGATGCATTTTGTTTTACTTAAACCGAAATTACTTTTGACCACCTGACAGGAGAGGATGTAAATGGGACGTCATTTCAGGGAGTGGATGAACAAATACTACGACGGGCACTAGAAATATTGGAGCATCAAGGCAAGTGCACGATGTTCCGCGGGCAGGTCTCCTCGGAAGATGGAATAAAATTCTTTTAGGCATTGTAGATACTTTCCTCTCACCTGGAGAAAAGATCGATCGTATCATCCTCGATTGGGCTCCACGTGAGTTTTTTGCTGTACAGTGGACCAATCTCCTTCGTTGTGGCTACCTAGACTCCTAAATGCACGAACAGTGGTGAAGAAATAATACTGCACTGCAATTGGCCATGATTCCGGGCCGGGTTCTGTCGTCACAGGTTAATTCATCATATGAACTTAGCGCCAAATTCATTTGGCAATGTGAATGGTGTGCCTTTGGGAGAGAGGCAACTGTTAGAATACGTTAACGATTGGGTAGCGACTTCAATTTTTTAGTCAACTCAAGTTAAAGGAGTTATCTCCAAGCATGATGTTCTTATTCGAAAATGTGCATTTATTACAATCCAGCAGCGTCAACACGTCGTGATCAGATAGTTAACTCTTTCATATCATTCCACTTTCAGAGTACTTCGAGAAGACTTCTGTCCAGTACTTATCAAGATATATATTCACCGCGGCAGAGTTCATGCAGAAATGAAGACAATCCGGATGGGGATGGGCATGAACACTCTGCATAACAGGGTCCCGAACATCCACAAGTTGGACATTGCTCACCTTATCCCGAATTAACG
>JALLAX010000365.1:0-15527 GCA_036939555.1 Discostella stelligeroides
CACAAGGATTAGAATATGTGGTGGTTCCATCACAGCCGCATACTGGCCAATATTCTCGAGTGCATGCAGCTCGTATTCGTTCGCAAAACCCTTGCGCTGTGCTGTCGCAACTATCGTTCTTCGTGTGGCAATACATACTTTCTGGACAATCACAATTCTTATTAGCTGCAGAGCACGGTATCAATGATTTATCCGAGGATAGTGATGAGTCCGTTGTCTCATGTTTTTTCCGAATCCGCCTACTCTCCTGGACTAATCGAAGGGCAGAAAACAGTTCGGCACCACCGTCTTTAACTGTTCGGTGAACATCAGTTGGCCTTGCGTTTAGACGCGCCGAGGCCTCAAATGAGATACCCAATGTGATGGCTGTGAGGAATAGAAGTGTTTTACATGCTTTTGATTTAGCCATGGCAGTGTTTTTATGACATGTCGTTTATGACTTCCTCAACAAGGGCACACATTTTTTGAGAACCCTGGGGGTTGGTGGTGATGTTTCTGCATGGGACTCTGTACATCCTACATACAAAGGAGTCAATAAATATCAGTCCTGAAAAAGTTCCAGGCAGCATCATGTCAGGGAATAGACGTCACAGTGGTACTATTGAGCGGGTGGGTTTGGAACCAAACATCAGGCATACGCCATCCGTTCATTGTCTCAGAATATTAACTCGGAATGCATCTGGGTCCTTTGTATCCCTCTTTTGAATGATATTCATCTTGGACAATTGGGAGAGGACACCATTATTCAGGAAAAGTGCAGCAAACAGAAATTTATCAAACGCTCGACGAAGGTTGAATGGCGCGTCCGGTGACACATTGATTAGCCCCTGCGCAATGCCCACTTTAGAGAGTGCAAATCAAGAAACTATTGTCAGATATGTTGCGATAGGTATTTACAATAATAAAAAGAATCTAACAACAAAAATAAACGTGCAGCAACAAAAACTCAATTGCAACTCACCACCCAATGCCCAAAGTCCAACCATCATGTTAAGCTTTATGAATGTCGAACCGTCCAACCTCTTTCGTTCCGCTGCATCCTTCAACACGTACAAAATCACACTCATCAATCCCAGTCGAGCCATGGATGAAATGGTCAAACTCACTGGCAATGACATTACTCCCACACCATGCCTCAAGTTGAATATCAACTCAGGTGTATTGAAGATGAGGTTACCCAAAGTCAATATAACAAAGAACGATCGATAAAATGTTGCCGGGCGTTCACTTGAAACAGGGAGTGTCTTCCAAACGCGGTTACAGCCCCCAAACATTTCTCTCGCCATTGTTTTCATCCTATCTCGACAATTAGATAATGATGACGATGGACCGAATCCTCCAGCACTGTATTCCCATCCTACGAAGGAAACAACGGCAGTAATGAATTTGGCGAGCATGAGCAGAGTTGTCATGACAATTACTGTCGGTCCACCTTGTATCCAAAGTGATGATGACGACGACGACGCCGCCGCCGTCGCTGCTGTAATAATGCATCCAGACTCTCCTGGCACACTACACAATCCCACTAATCCAAAAAGTAACAATCCCATGGTCAATCTCTTGTAAGTATCTGACGTATACAGTCGCTTCGTCTTGACCGATTCCGACAGAATATTGCATGTTCCCGCAGCCAAGAAGAGATATCCCAATGATCCTGCAGTGTATGTCGCTAGAATATTTGGTTGGTATCGTGTTCTTGCCATGATGCGAGCATTGTTGACTGTCAATGCTGATGCTGCTGCTGATGCGGATGGTGATAATAATAATGATTGAGTTGCAAACGACGACGACGACGACGATATAAGAATTATTTTTCCAATATTGAAAAGTAATCCGAGAGCAGCAATTGCATTTGCCAATCCAGCGACGTTGTAGCCGGCGGATAATAACCGTGGCGGATCTGGTACTTCAACAGCTGCATCTGTAGTGACAATGCATGACGATGACGTCGTCGATGATGACGATGATGCACATTCATTATCATCCTCATTGTTGTTGTTGTTGTTGATGATGTCTTGGTTATCATTGTTAGTAGCGAAGAGGATGAGTAACGATGGTGACAATGATGATGAGGTCTTTGATTCAGCTGCTAATGTTGTTGTTGTGGGAAGGCGGCAATGCTTATTGCTTACTACTGGCATGGTGGGTGGTGGCCTATGAAACTGCTGAAATGCGCTGACGACTGAGGAAGGACTCCTCTTTTGCGGTAATGATACCGCCAACAGTAGAAACGCCGATACCGCCGCTACCGATGGGGCAGCCCAAGATGATGGTTTCATCGCCACGTCACGAGTACTTCCTCTTGATAATACTACTCTGCTGGACTGCTGGATTGAGTTGGTGGTGGCTTTTCTTCATGGCTCATGGCGGAGTCCGAAGTCCGTTCGTAAAGATAGAAAGTACGTACCATATCTATGGACCCTGCCTGCTGCCTGCTCTCTCTCTAGAACATCATGCGTCTCCGTCGTCCGTCGGTGCACCCCCCCATTCATCGTATGGTAGGTATCTATCGTAGATAATAGTACTACCGCCTACCATAGCATAATATTATTCTTTCTTCTCCATCCAAAAGTCCAAAAATCAAGCCAAAGCGAACACAAACTAGTACGAACTCATGATTCATGATGTTAGTTCACGCTCGCAACTCCTTGCGAGGATCATGAACCCCGAGTAAATATTAGAATTCCTTGACTACCCGAGCCCGCCAACCTCTGTCTCTAGTTATTTCGTCGTCTCTCTCCTATGTCGGCATCTCTTCCGCCTCTGCTTTCTCTTCGCCGTCGTACTGCTCCGCTGCATCCTCTTCTCGTGCTGTTCCAATTCCTCCTGTTGCTTCCGGCGGCGGTAACGGCGGCGACGACGACGACGAAGAAGGCAGCACGCTCCAGCATCGATATCGGCATCGGTGGAAGTATACGCGACATTTCAAGTACCATCCACGGCCTGATGCAATTATCATCAATGAGAGGACGTCAAGGGTCGGCAGCGATGGGCGGCATTCGCCGAAGCCGCAGATGTGGCGCCTGCGCAACCAACAATAGTATCGGTGCCGCATTTGTGAAAATTGTTGTGCCATCATCATCATCATCGTCATCATCATCACAATCAAATTCCAAAACAAGAAGAACTCTCACTCACAGCAACATGTCATCTATATTAGTATCATCCAAAAGAACTGTCGAAAGAAAACAGGTTGCACTTTCGAAAACCACATCATCATCATCATCATCATCATCTTCCATGAAACAAAATCCACCTCCTTCTGCATTCTCCTCTCCACATAATATAAATACCCTAACCCTACCAATGAGTCTTCGAGGGAGAGGACAATGGCGGCGTCCATACTGTAACATCTACAACAATGTCAATAATTTTCCCACCTACTACCACTCTTCCTCCTTCACCTCTTCCTCCTCGGCTCTGTTTGCCACCGTCCCAAGAATTGAGGAGGCCTTGGAGTTCAGTGATTTGGACTACTTTAGCAGCGACAGCAATACAATCATACCGACGCACCACGAACATAATCATGATGACAATGATGATACCAAAACCAGTCCTCCGTCGGATTCAAATATCTCTGGCGGGAAGGAAACTGGTCATGTCGTTGATAGTAATGAACATGCAAACAACAGTGAAAGCAATGAGGTGGCCGACAATTACGACATTGAGGAAAAGGAAGGTAACAAATCAATAACATCATCATCATCCAACATAATATTCCAGGGTATCAAATCGAGACCCAACAACAAGGAGGAGGAGAAAGGGGGAGAGGAAAAGGATACAACACCATCATGGAACCCTGCCGATCCGCTCGGATGGTGCAAAACGTTTGGTTCTCGTTCTCAAGCCAACTCCGATCGTCTTGCGGCACTTGTGAAATTGCGTCCCGGTGACGAGGGGTATTTTGATGTCAGCGATATTGACAATACCATCGCTGACATTAATGATGTTGTGACAACAACTGTACTATTGACCACCACATCATCCGTCATTGAAGAACAAGAAAGTGTTGCGGAAAAAGACGGCAATACTTCCATCACCATTGTACGAACTCCCGAACAGGCCCAAATTGTCATGAAAGCACTCATGGAAGCAAAAGCGGAAAACCCCCAACGGATATATGCCTGCGATACCGAGGTCATGGACATTGACCTTAAGGAAGTAGGCCCCGTGGGGAATGGATACGTTACCTGTCTTTCAGTATACGCTGGTCCTGACTTTGATTTTGGGTTAGGACAGGGACCGGGATCCACATTATGGGTGGATAATTTAGATGATGCATGTGGGGTGCTGCAAGAATTTAAGGCATGGCTCGAAGATAGAGACGTGCTGAAAGTTTGGCATAATTATGGTTTCGATAGACATGTAATCTTCAACGAGGGTATCAACGTACGAGGGTTTGGTGGAGACACAATGCACATGGCAAGGTTGAGCGACACTGGTAGAATGAAGTACAGTCTTGAATCTCTCACAGAAGATCTGTTACAGGAACGCAAAGTACCCATGAAGGAAATATTTGGAGAAGGTAAATCTCTTGGGATTGAATGTTGTGAATCTTCGTATGTATATATATATATATCATTTGCACTTGTTCAAATCATCCTCTCATACTCTACATCGTCTCTCGTCTACCACGAATGTCAAAGCCCGATTACGGAAGGATGGTAGTCCCGGAGCATTAGTCGACATCCCACCCGTGGAACGATTGCAACGCGATCCAAAGTTTCGCAAAAAGTTCATTGTGTATTCGGCAAAAGATGCCAAGAGCACGTACAATCTATATCAACATCTTAAGATGACATTGGAGAAAAAGACGTGGATTAGGGATTACTCCTTGATGGATTATTACCATTTGCACATGCGTCCATTTGGTGAATTGTTAACAGATCTTGAGCGTAGGGGAATACTCATCGCCACCGATTACTTGGCGGATGTGGAAGTTCAGGCTCGGAAAGATAGGGAAGGTCATGTGGATACCTTCCGAAAATGGGCGGCGAAGCAAATCGGTCCCGATGGATTGGCTATGAATTTAGCAAGTTCAGTTCAATTAAGTACCTTTCTATTCGGAGGATCGAAGAACTCGAAGACCCGGGAAGTGAGTGAACGGGTACGCGTGTTTAAGACTCCACGAGCAGAGATTCCAGATGATGCGATGGAAGCATACAAGGAGAGAGAAGCTCGAATGAAGGAGGAGAAAAATAATGAGATTATAATCAATGAGGGACAGGGACAGCAGCAAGGGGAGCCAACGGTAGATGAGTTTGATCAGATGAAATCTAATGAGTTGAAAGTGCTATGCAAAGCGTATGGCTTGAAGGTATCGGGGAAGAAAGCGGACTTACAGCAACGCCTCCGTGGCCATTTCTTACTTGGTAGCGGCAGCCCAGAGTCGAAGTCCAGCGCAGTCATTGATGATTACGATGCAATGTCCAAGGAGGATTTGCTTGATTTGTGCAAAGTCCGGAGTGTTAGCAACATACGCAAACAGACAAAAGCATCATTGATCAAACAACTCCGCGAAGATGATAGTCACGTTCGCGAGTTAGCCGCAGAGTGCATGCAATCACCCACAGATATGGACATGCCGATTACCTATCGCAAAATAAGCGAATTGTTAGAGCAGGCCGCAGAATCGGGTGAAAATGATGCCCTGAAGTGTATATTGGATGACATAAAGGCGAAGAATAATGAGGAGCCAAAGTATGTCGACGTTAAGATTACCAGTTTGGGCATGGAACCCGACTCATTCACTGTCAGTGGAGCGCCCAGTGCCACCTCAGATGTGCTGAAGAAATTAGCCGGCGATCCATTTTCGGATCCGCCAAAATACGGAAAGGTGAGAAACATCCAATCATTGACTTTTGTACCAATCACTGGCTTGTGAATTGACATCCACATTACCCATTGGTTCGTTCAAGGCGTACGATTTTTTCGGACGAGGACAACAAGGCCATGATGCATGCGTTGCATTTTTCAGCCTCACCGCCGTGGGCTCAATTGACACAATGATTGCCAACTTCCTTACAAGGTGAAGTAAATTTGTCAATATCTTTTGAGCATTTCCCTGTCTAGTATTGCTGATACTCATATTTATCCCGTTCTCAAATTGTTCTCTCCGGCCTGTCATTCAAGCTTACAAACACTTGCGGACGACAAACAACGAGTCCACGGTTCCTTAAACATCAATACCGAAACTGGTCGCCTCTCATCTCGGAAACCTAACTTGCAAAATCAACCTGCGTTGGAAAAAGATAAATACAAGATTCGGAAAGCATTTATTGCGTCGCCGGGGAACAACTTGATTGTTGCAGATTACGGGCAACTAGAACTAAGACTGCTTGCAAGCATGACTGACTGCACATCAATGATCGAAGCGTTCGAAGCGGGTGGTGATTTTCATTCGAGGACAGCATTGGGGATGTTTGATTATATTCAAGATGCCGTAGCAAATGGAGAATGTTTGTTGGAATGGGATTATGCAAACGGCGAACCACCTAAGCCTATGCTGAAGGATCAATATGCGTCCGAGAGACGTAAGGCAAAGACCTTGAATTTCTCCATCGCATACGGGAAGACCGCGCATGGGCTCAGTCAAGACTGGGGTGTATCGAAGGACGAGGCAGAAAAAATGCTTGAGGCGTGGTATAACTCTAGGCCGGAAGTCCTGAAATGGCAGGAGGATACTCGGGCGATAGCACAGAAGCATGGTATTACAAGAACATTGATGGGGAGGTATCGTGATATCCCACACGCAAAACCTGGGAATTCTATGAAGGCTAAGGGACATGCACTGAGAGCAAGTATCAACACACCGATACAAGGAGGTGCCGCTGACGTAGCCATGATGGCCATGCTCAAAATTAACAACAGCGAATTGTTGCAACGATTGGGATGGATATTGCTGATGCAAGTGCATGATGAGGTCATATTAGAAGGACCAGAGGAGACTGCCAAGGAGGCATTTGAAGAGGTACTGAAATGCATGCAAGAACCGTGGATACTTGGATTGGAGAAGACGAAAGTACCACTGCTTGTCGATGGATCGTTTTGTCACAAAAATTGGTACGATGCTAAGTAAAATGAAATCCAGATTAAATCAACTCGTGATATAAATTATCCATAAAAGTTGGGTAAAAACGATTTTTGTCGTTGAGGGATACTACCAATGCTCACATGCATGGATAATATTAGCAACGATAGTAGTCGTGGGTAATACGATTTATGTTAAAGACAATCATGCAGGAGTTATGTCAGGCGTTTGAATTCACCACAGCTTTCTCCGCATTTTCTAAAGCCTCTTTCAGACTCACAGTCAATAAAGGACTGTTGGATACAGAACAAAATCAAGTGAGCGACCAAAAAAGTGTTACATCCGAAAGAGGAGAATAAATACAGTGCGGTTCTTACTCTGATTTCAATATAGTAGACATACGGGCAGCCGAGTCACCCAGAGGTCCATCCCCTACAACTTTTCTTGCTGTGCCACATGCTGCCTCCACAAGAAAATCCACATTGAGTTCTTTGCAATTCGACTCAACCTCAAGCAACCGCCGAGTGAAATTCAGTATCTGCTGACCCACCAAGCGCGCTACCCTGGGAGATCGACATGCAGCAGAACACAACGCAAGCGAAGCTCCCTTTTGATTGATGAATACAATCTTTTGTATTTGTGTGCTCAGCATGACAACAAAAGATGACACCGATGTCACTGTTGTGATAAATTGATCCACAACGAAAGCCAACTCCTCATCACTGCTGAAAATTGTATCGAGGCAATTGGGGTCTAGCCAGAGCATCCTTCCAAAACTCGCAAAAGCGGCCTCCGTAAAGGGTAAAGTCATGGCCATTCTACGAGGAAAAGCTGCCATCACCTTCGATACAGCAGGAGCGCTTATCGTTAGACCCAGATTTGGAAACAGTTGCATGATTGCTTCGGCAAAACTCAATGCTGCTATTGCTCCTCTCATTGCGGTCGCTTTCAGGTCTGTTCCTTTCAATGAGTCATCGTCCATTAACAGTTTATTGTCTTCTTGTGTATGAATACAGCTGGTCAGGTTTACAAGCGTTTCACCCAAGACTGGAGCGAGTGGCTCAATGACCTGAGGACCCAGAAGAATTGCAGTGTATTGAAGTGTTTTCAGAACCAAATGCGGTTCCGACCCAGAGCGGAGAATGGACTCAAGCCGTGGCATCATCTAATACAAGTAGCATCTGTTGAGTGCAATCCAAAAACACAGTAATTCACTTCTATGAAAGAAACTCACATTGTTCAGGGATGGACCCATGGTTGCTACCCTGCTGGATACTAAAGTGACAAGCCAGAGCCGTAGCCCATCCTCCAGAAGGGTCTCAGCCCTATTAACAGCCGATATGTCGGTGCAATAATCAAGAAGAGGAAAGAGCACTTTTTGGATATTAGAATTTTCAACTGTACCATAGCCCATTTTCATTATGAGATGAGTAAGTACTAGGTAGTTTACGGAATCGCCGTCGTGAGATGAATTCTGCATGTGATGCAATCAGTTAGAACGAAATCTGGACTTACCCGATAAAAGGCAAGAATGAATCGGAACCGAATCCCTGGCCCTTTCCCAGAGTGGGGGCAATTGTTCTGCAATCGCTTGAAGTACAGGTTCTAGATAAAGTCCATTTGCTTCCACCAATGCGCTGACACACATCTGCAATCACCAATCACCAACACTTGCAGGTAAGAGAGAAGCATCATGGGATGGGAACATGATGAAATGAATTTACACTTACCAGCGTGACCCTCAGGCATTCCTCCGACTCGGATTTATTTGCCAAGGCAAAAGCGTTACCAAGCGCCAACACAGAGTGCTCCCTCACATGCAATAACTCCTCACTCTCCTCTGTCCCTTTCACGTGCAGGAGCGCTAAATGATTAATACATTGTGCCGCGCAGAAGGCAGAAACAAGATCCTTAGCGGCAATCAAGCGTGCAATACTTTGAAAGGCTAGACCAAAATCATTGGCTTCTAATGAAGTAGAGTACGCTTGCACAACTTGAATCGCACGCGCTTGCATCGCCTTCATCGCAACGTTAGCATTTTCCTCTAAATCTGTCTGCAGAATCATATACAGCTCCCCACGGAACCAATCGGAAAATTTAAGTCGTCGTTTCCCTCCTCCGACCATGGCCATGTGACAAAATTCCAACGCCCTGTAGCATGCCTCGCGGTTCAAGATACCATTGACGTCTTCTAGCGAATGTTGCTGGTGCGCACGTTGAGTCAAATCCAGCAGTGTTTGTGCTACGCGATCTGTTTCTCTACTCAGTAGAGTCAACAGCAGTGCACCCCCACAAGGTCGAGGATTGTTGGCGTCCAAAACAGACTTCTCTGCCAAATCTGTTTCATATCGACCTTCTGGATCAATATCCCACTCCTCCAGTTCTGAAGCATTAAGCCTCAGAAACTTTCCAACAATTGCTTCGCAAAGTCGTTCGAGAATCCCCTCCCCCAATACAGCAGCGACAGTCTCCTGTGCTTCAATAACCCCAGGGTCATTGGAGGGATTATAGTCGTTCGAATTATTCTCTGCCTTCCCAGATAGCGCTGCCAGAACTGCGTTTGTTCTGCCCGCAATAGGCAAATCCTTCAGCTTCGCATCATACATACTGCACATGAGAATCACTCGAATGAGGCTGGTCATATGCATCAACCGCTTCACAGGCATGGACTGGAGAACAGACGTCTCCGTTGTTATTATACCCTCCACAACCATTGGCAAAACGTGTGAAACTTGATTCGCAAACAATTGCGGCATCGAGCGCACGGAAGCTATGCAACTCAGTATCACCGCGCGATAAATCTTATCCGACATTTTGGTGTACTGCTGTTGCGCGTCTGGTATGCCTGGGAATGATGCAGATACAGAAGAAGCAGCAGGATAGGCCTTCACGGCATTGCATAACTGTACCAGGCTTTGAAACAGTTGACGAACGGCTGGAATTCGTGGATCGGAAGAAGAAGTGCAGTCCTCAATTTCGATCATGGGCAATAGTTCTGTCATGCATTTGATGTATCCAACGGTTAAGACTGACTCGGCTTTCCACGCGGAGTAGTTTGCGCCAGCACCACCAATAGCCACCGGGGCATGACTGTCGATTCCCAAAGCCAACGCCTCAAATATGGAGCAAGCCCTGTGATGCATTTCCTTGCGCTCATTCACGGCCTTTGAGATGAGACTTCCTAAATCACGCATGTTTAGCATGGGATGATTGACGGATGATTTCGACCCTCCTCCACTAGTACCCTTTTGAACAATGATTTTACGCTGACGTATCGATTGCAGACACAACCGCAGCGTTTGAATGGCCCTTATGCGCACGATGAATGTTGGATCTGTCGTCATTCCAGTTGGATCTTGCGACGATGCCACCATCGACTCTGCCACCGCCACCGCCGATGTTGATGACGACGAAGCTACGCTAACCAAATCTTCCAACAGCGTTGGCCACGAATTAGGGAAATCGAATAGGGCAATATTGCTCAAGGCTAATTGCAAATGCAGCGCTACGGTGTCATTCCTTTCACCGAATAATAGAATGGGTAATTGGCTCCGTACATGTGTCCGTTCGCGTTGTAATTGCGTGAGCGCGGTAGATGATTCAGGTGTCAGTGGAATGCTGAATGCTTTAGGGATACAATTTTTGAGCAAGATGGCACTCAAAAGACGAGTATTTTCATCAACAACAACACTTCCACCAACCATGATATTTCGAGGAGAATGATCATTCGTGTAAGTAGTAGTGGAGCTTCCAAATCCAATGATGGCAACCAAGCTTGTCAAATAACAATACCCAGTAGGAGTGGAATATTGCAGGTGGGAATAGGAATCTTCCCACTGTTGCAATATCTGCTCGGCGGGTCGTCGAATGGACGTTTCATGTGAGGAGAATGATTGGATAGCGGCAAGAACAGAGGATACGTCGGCAGATGGTAGTGGTGGTGGTGGTGTCATGATTTCACCTGTAATGCTAACACTATTATTATTGCCGATATAACTGAAGTTTGCAGGAGTGCCGAAACTCATCATGGGGAAGATAGTAGACGACGTTGGTGGGAAGACTTTCACGCCCGATAGATCCAACGAGCAACGAGAGATCGATTTCGAGAGATTTCGAGGTTGTTTGTTGTGTTTGTTTTCGAGGGAGGTCGAGTTCTCGTTGTTGTCGCTGTCACAGATTCATTAGGTTCCCGCCAAAAAGCTGTGACAGAGGCCTCCTATCCGTTTGTACTCAGTCGTCCTTTCTACATACTGTCTCCCATGCATGCTCAGAACCGCTTGATATGAATATGCGACTCAAGCTGACTCAAGTACTAGCATGAACAATAGGGGGTGATCTGTGATCTCGTTTTGAAATTTCGAGACGAGATGAAGGTCTCGATCTCGTGAGACCCTAGTTTCCCAGTCTCGGACTTTCGAGACCAGTAACTAGAGCGTAAAAGTAACGTAAGTACGCCTGGGCGGGATCCACGTGTAATGAAGTAACCATACTACTACGTATTTTCGCTAAATCTCGAAAGTCTCGAAAGTCTCGACCTTTTGGCCACTTCGGTCTCGTGGGTCTCGTGAGACCCCCTGTGGTGTTTCGAGATCACCCCCTATGAACAAGCATTTGAATTTCCGTTTAAAATGTGATGATTTCCTTTCTAATTGAATTAAGATCAAGTGCGAGCACTGGACCTTGGTTCTTGCTCATCGCGTGCCATGAGAGCCAGGATACTGAAACAGGATTACAAAGAATACTAATTACACACAAAGAGGTTCGACGGTGATTTATTTTTTGATGGGCTATGATGTTGTGTTCAAAAATAAATGCGACCGAAGAATCGCATACTATGAGTAAAATGAGCGGCGGACTCCGCGGAAATGAAATGAGTAAAAGATTTTGGGCATACCACTACGAAGTGCACACAGCAGCAGAGAATGTACTTCGTCAATAGACAACAACAACTAACACATTCAAAAATGAAATGCCGATTCCCAACTACCTTTGTTTTCTTTGCCGCCCTCTCGACCATTTCACCACGTGTCGTCGCTGATGGAACAGGCAGGAGGACTCGCTTCGTACGAGCAGGCAGCAATATTATATTCGCGAATGATGACGAGACGAATACCCCCGATAGGAATGCCGAAGAGCCTACAGAGATAAGTGAACTAGATGCTGTTCACAATGAAACAGAAATAGCATTCGACAACAACATGTTCATTGATGATGAAGCTGCCGCAGGCAACGAAGTTGTCGCTGTTGCGAGGGATCCATCCAACATGCTAACGAACCAAATCATCGGCGGCTATCAGGGGTGGTTTGCGTTCCCCAATGATGGTGCTCCAGTGAATCGTTGGAGGCACTGGTTTCGCGATCCAATCACGAATGTATCAGCACCCGAGGCACATCAATTAATGGTTGACATGTATCCGACAACAGATGAATACGATACAGAGGATTTATATGCCTCTCCGAATATCCTTTTACCTGATGGAAGTAATGCCAAATTCTTCTCAAGTGCACGTCCCAAGGTGGTACTGAAACATTTCGAATGGATGGCCAATTACGGTATCACAGGGATCTTTCACATTCGATTCATGCAGGACATAGAGAAACCGGCCAATCGCCAGTGGAAAGATATGGTGTTACAGAACGTAAAGAATGCTGCCGAAGCAACAGGACGAATATTTGCTGTTTCATACAATGTTGCCGGAAGTTCCATCACCAATGATGTACTGGACGATCTGAAAAACGACTGGATACAACTCGTTGATAGGGCGAATATCACACAGAGTCCTCGTTACATTCGTCAAAAAGGATTGCCAGTACTACGTATATATGGCTTAGGATTCAAGGAGGTGAATGTTACAGATACCAAACGACTATCTAATCTCATTCAGTGGTTCCAAAATGATGCTCCAGAGAAATATCGCGTCTTTCTCATTGGTGGCCTCCCAAGCCGGTGGCGTGATCTTTCTACGGATTCACGGGGCGGTCTTGAGTGGCGAGATATCTATAATTCTTTGGATGGAATTCATCCCTGGCATGTTGGCCGTTGGGATTCCATTGGTGAATTCAACTCATATCATCCCAACATTATATTAAAGGATGCTGCATATTGTAAGGCCAGGGGAATACTTTACATGCCTACCATGTGGCCAGGCTTCAGTTGGCACAACCTTAAAAATTCGACGGTACCGATCAATCAAATTCCCAGGCAGGGTGGGAATTTCTTTTGGAAGCAAGCTCACTCATACTCTGCTAACTCGAACATTAGTTCAGTTTGGTTGGCCCAGATAGATGAAGTAGATGAGGGTACGGCCATATTTAAAGTCACCGCGAAGACGAGTGACCTCCCCGTCCAAGGGGAATGGTTGGCGTTGGATGCGGATGGTCAAGCACTGCCCTCAGATTGGTACCTCCGATTGGGTGGAGAGGCACAGAAGATGTTTGAGGGAACAAGACCAGTCACCAGCGTGATACCCATCAAACCTACCGACCCACCTCCCCTAGATGCGTTGGTAAGTTCCGTGCAAAGATACACATTTAATTTCTTGTAGATATTCATGAGATCATTGGAGTAGGTAACGCATTCGTTCTCGCTTCTGTACCTTGCTTGTGCACAAGATTAAGATGTCTGCCAACATCGATGATTCCAACAGTAAAGGCGCCCGAGGTATCATGTTCACAATAACAGCAAAAGAGAACATTGTCATTCGCGGCCTCGACATTTTGGCCCGGAGGAAGAATGCAGTAAAAGTTTTGATGTACACACGAAGTGGAAGTTACAGCAACACAACGTATAGCGTGGATGGCTGGCAGCTGATATTCCAGAAGCGTAGTCAGAGCCAACTTTTCAGCAACAATTATCCCTTGAAGCTCGACGACAATCAAGTGAAAGTTCCTATACGTGCGGGACAAACACAATCCTTTTATATCTTCAATAGCAATGGCCTGACATTTAAGACCGGAATCAATGAGGGCGGATCTTATGTCGAAGATGGTGCAATTGTAATAATGAGGGTCGATTGACGAAATCCTTTTTTGCGAACACCACCGTCGGTGTCGGCCAGTTTGGTGGTACAATTCGATATTACATAGATCGGTGGTAAAAATAATAACGTTCAGCACTAGAAGTATCTCTGTAGAGTGTAATCTAAGCGAATCACATCACTGCCGATGAAACGGAAGACTAAAGTGAACGTTTGTCCGGTTCCCTCCCTTCCGGAACTTCCCTCTCAAATATCCAATTTTGTATCTTCATCACTTCGCGCTTTGTAGTTTCTCCCTCCCAGACTATCTGCCATCATTTTCTCTACCCTATTTTCAATCCACACCACAATAATTAATCTCTTGTATCAACCTATTACATGTCACTCTGTCTTTTCTCCAAACTTTCCTGAACACTCTTCCTCACATCCAAGAATCGATCTTGACAATTGGCGAGACTTAAAAAAAATAATGTGTTCCACAAATAGAAAACAACGTGAATATTAGTTGTGAGTGTAACGATTGTATATTATGTGAAAAGGAGGAATATCGATTATTCATCAGTCAAAATTGTAATGAAAAGAAATCTCACCAAGCCTGCTCCTTATTATCCAATCTATTCCCACTCGTTCCAGCACACTTATCAAAACAACTCAATGTCATGGATTCAATCATGGAACTCATAATTTGTTGATTTGCCTGTTGTTGGGCCTGTGACATTATCGCGGCCCTTTGTTCCGGTGTTAGATTCTGAAGAGCAGCGGAAGCGGAAGCAGCGTCCATATTTTTGTATCTACTATTTCCGTGATTGAGAGGGAGGGGGCAGTCCAGGTCAAGAGTTGATGAGAGGCGAGTGTGTTCGTTCTACGTTTAGTAGAGAAGAAGTAATGAAAAGAGAAGGTAGTGGTGGGAGAGAGAGCGAGGGCCAGAAAGGAAAGAATTTGGGAACGATGAGATAGAGTTAGTGAAGGTGAAGGGAAGGAAGGAAGAGATCGTATTAGTACTCTAGAGCTAGAGAGGTGGCGGAGCGGGGTGGAGAGGAGAGGAGAGGAGGCAGGAGGAAGTTAGGACAAGATGATAATATTATGGTACGATAAGTAGAGATGCAAGGAAGATGATGATGTGCACGGACTGGATGGGCTGCCTGCTGCAAAGACAGACAGACACTTTGGCGACGGATATCGCCAAGATTTCAACAACCTATTTCATTATTTTTTCTTTTTCCTTTTCATATTTTTCATCACATAGTACTACCGGCATCTCCACTAATACCATACCCATCCTCCTTGCTGTGAAAATGCTTCGACGAGTGGCTTCGCTATCATCATCATCATCATCATCACCATCATCACCAACACCAGCGGCTCTCTTCTCCAAACGAGGCTTCTCCTTTAACTCAGCAGCTGCACGTAGCAGCTGCGGCGGTCCCGATGGTACGTTTGAAGTTGTCGTCGTTTGAGTACGGCGGGTCATCTCACTTCGTACAAAATGTTACTTATTCAATATTGTTTCATCCTTTTCA
>JALLAX010000366.1:0-12416 GCA_036939555.1 Discostella stelligeroides
ACCTCTCTCTCCAACCTAGACCAATATCGAAATCCTAACAATTTAGATGATCAAGTATTTGCAGCAATCTCGTCTGATGGAGGTCTTAAAGTGACTGTGGCGACGATTCGAAACTTGCTCAATGAAATGATGATACAGCATAGTATGAATCCTCTGCCGGGGGGTGAGTGCATTGTACTGAAACCTGATACGTTTATACCGTGAAAAAGTGGTTACATGAGAGATTGAATACTGAACAACAAAATCTTCATCATCCCCACACATGCACAGATGCCCTTGGACGTGCCACTCTTTGTGCCCTCCTGGCTAGTAATGGGATACAGGAAGAACAAATGTTCCAATTATCTATGAAGGGTGACGGACCGCTGCGTGGCTGTCTTGCAATCGTTACCGGGAAAGGGGAAGCTCGGGGCTTCGTCGGGAATCCAAGTTTGGGTAATGATTTTACTTTGAGTGAGGCTATCGGGACTGGTACCGTGCAGATTGTGAAGAATCATCCTGATTGGCCTAGGCCCTACAATGGGATAACCTCCATCAGGCATGGGGACATCGACCGGGATATTGGAATCTACTTGGCGGAAAGTGAACAACGCTCCTGTGCTCTCGCCGCGGCGACAGCCTTCAATGGAATTCTTTGTACTGCTGCGGGGGGCTACCTTGTCGAGCGCCTTCCTAACTGCAGCCCAGAAACGATGGCGCATATGGAACGCAATTTAGCGAAGCTAGTAGAGATGAATGGGGAAATTGGAGAGGCTTTGCCCGTGAACTTAATGCTCGAGGGTAATACTCCATTAGATATTGCAACAATACTGCTGGATGGACTAGGAATGGAGCCGCTTGGTCAAGTGGAGCCGCAACCAAAGTGTCCATGCAGCTCTGAGAAGTTGATGAGAAGCTTACGATTACTGCCTAGGGACGAAGTTGATACTATATTGAAGGAGGAGGGTAGGGTGGAGGCACGATGTCAATTTTGTGGGAAAGTTTACAGGATGGGACCTGACGAGGTTCAGAAGAGATTGCTTGAGGCAACTGGTGACCCATCAATAGATGAAGAATGGGAGGGAAAGAAGTCTGACGACAACTGATTTCAAAGTAAAATAAAGGATATCATTCAGTTCTATTTGCCAGTATGCATGCTTTATTCAAGATGACAATCCATATTGCCCGAGCAGAGAAAGAACGGTGCGCTGCATCTCATTGTAGTCCATCGTGTCTATGGGTAGCTTTCTAAATGTGTGAAGGAACTCCATTGCCGCAGCAGTCTTCTCACTCTCCTCATGTCCATCGATGGACCCGTCGTCCTCAACAGCTTTCGACCTTTTGCGGTAGTCAAAGTTCTCCAGCTGTTTCGCTTTCCGCTTTGCATCAATAATGATCGATTGAGGCATGTTGGCCATCTCAGCTACTTGGATACCAAAACTCTCCAGACACGGACCTGGTCGAACCTAAGGTAATAAAAGTAAATATTTAAATGAATTCAATGTCGCAAAAACAGATAGTTGAAGTCTCGTTTGGATTTACCTCGTAAAGGAACGTGAGTCCATTCTGTCCATCGCTACATGCAGTCACGTGACTATTGGTCACCGATGCCTCCTGCTCTTCCAAGGCTGTTAATTCGTGGAAATGCGTCGCAAAAACAGTCATACATCCAATCTTTTGAACTATATATTCTGAAATTGCCTTCGCCAAACCAAAGCCGTCAAATGTGCTCGTTCCTCTTCCCAACTCATCAATTATAATGAGGCTTCTCTTGTTAGAAGTGCGTAAGATCGATGATGCTTCTAGCATTTCCGCCATGAAGGTGGATATCCCTCGATCCTGGGCATCGCCAGCCCCGACACGTGCGAGAATGTGATGGACAATGTTTATTTTCGCCGATGAACACGGAACGAAGCTTCCGATCTGCGCCATGGTAATGATAGCACCTAAAGATCGAATGTAAGTGGATTTGCCGCCCATGTTTGGGCCAGTGACAATGAGGAAAGAAGATTTTCCAAAGATTAAGTTGAAATCATTTGCGATGAAATTCATGTCATCTTGAAGTTCCACGCATGGGTGACGCGCGTCCTTGAGCTAATTGGTTCAAAAACATTTTGCGTCAAACGAATAAACGAAATAAGATTCAGTATGCCACTTCTGAATTGATGAATGATCGAATCTCACCTCAATACCTAGTCCATCACTCTCCCCATCCGTCATTTCAGGGCGGCAATATCCACTACTGCTGTACGCTGCGACATGAGCTAAAGATGCGAGCACATCCAATTCAGCCAGCAACACCGAACATCGCTCCAACACTGGCACGTAGCTTGAAGCTACCTCCATGCACTTGTTCACAATATCACGCTGCTTCTCTTCGTACTCAGTCATCAAATCCTTTTTTTTGGTCCCGAGCTCTTGTAACGCCTTGGTCGAGAAATAGACACCATTTTTGAGAATGCGATGAACCTTAACACCGTGCCCCTTTAATTCAGTATCCAACAATTTGGCATCATTGGTATTCAACAGTCGGAACTGCCAAACACAACTGGTGTTGGAGTTGGCATCGACATCTTCAAGTCGAACTTGATTGTTGCCTTTTCCACTTATTTCTGCCCACAGTTCGTTCATGTCCGCATGAATTGCTTGGAGCTCTTCATCGACTCGAACTAGTTCCTCGTTCACATCCGCGAGTTGCTCGTCCAGTGCTGATTTGACGCGGAAGTCGCGCGGTGCGGCATCAAAATCAAGTACCTTCTCTGCAAGGTTCATGGCCACTCCCAGCTCCGAGAGTGTTTTTGTCAACCCTTCGTAGGCAGAGCGAAGGGCGCATGATTGCTCTTCTTCACCTTGTTCTTGACTCTCGACATTTCCCACCAGCCCCTCCATAACTTCAAGCAACGGTGGCAAACACTTGTCCGCAATCAAATGCAACTTGTATAGACTTTCCAGAGCCTTTGACGTGTTGGTGATACCTCGACCTCTCCCATCGCTATAGTCTTTTGCGGTCTTACCATCCGCAATCAATCGATTTCCAAGTCGGTCAATGTCAAGACCACGGAACGCCCCAAGTCCTTCCTCTCGGAAACGATCCCGTCCGATGCTGTCTTCGACCAGCAATGCCACTGCATTTTGTCGGCGTAATATCGCCTGCAGATTGACAAGAGGTTGGCGAAGCCAAACTTCTAATGTACGACTTGTTTTCCGACGCCGAGAAAGAGGTGCAATGATTTTCAGAAGACGCGGATTTAGCATTGCAAAATATTAGCATTCGCCACCGCACAACAATTCGCTTACCTCCCCATCTTCGTCTTGCAGTGATTCAGTACTCCAAATAAGGAATTATTCCCCACGTTTCCGCCGGTAAGTAAAGCTGCACCGCTTCCACTTCTGGGTGGCAACAAATGTATCGCCTCCGATGCTGTACGGTCCAATGCCAAATGACTCGACAGTGTGCCAGACTCAATGCCATACATTCCACATGTGTCATCACTGTCATTTCGATACGATGGGTCGGCGGAGAAAAAGTATCCCATGGCCCATTGAAGCAATGGTTCCTCGGCCAAGTGTCGATCGCCACGATAGGCAAGATGGGCATCAGAGGTTTCTCCACCTAATAAATGACGCAATGTTGAGTTGGCAAGGGAGGTGGCCTTGGATTTGGATAGGGATGGTAATTCATGAACCACAGTCATGGATGAAGGATTGTAATTATGGTCGTCATCGCAATTCAAATTGTTGGAAATGTCATTCCGAGATTCAAGAACAGAAACAAGTTTGGATAACAATTCCGATACTTCCTGACCTGACTTTTTCCCTTTGGTGGTGGTGGTATTGTCAGCAGCACCACCGCCTTCCGTACAAGCAACATAAATGGTCGAGACGGGAGCCAATCGTGTTAATAATGCATCTGCATTTGCAAACGAGCGTCGATCATCGAGGAAGGTAAAATAGGTCAGCTTGTATCGCATGACATCGTCGGCATTGGTCCGTTTGTGCGGTTGGCGGGCTACGACGGCTAGTTTGGCCGTGGAGGAATCTTGGGTGGCATTGCCATTGGCTTATGAAGAATGAAGAATCGAGAGAAAGAAAAGAAGAGAGAGATGGAAAAATATTAGTATTGATACTCTGTCGGTTCATGTGATGGCCCCGCTCCAATGACCCAGGTAACGCGCTGCAAAATTAGAATTCTCCCCCCAATCTCTTCCATTTCACATTTCGTCTCTCCTTACCCGTCGTTGCACTCCTGCTGAGGAGAATGGTCACGATGGTGGCCTCCGTTGGTGGAAGGTCGTAGTACTCCTCGTCGTTGGAACTCATGATTCGTTTTTGTTGTTGGCTGTTTCGTGTTTTGTGTTTTGAGTTTGAGTGACAAGTCGAGAGAGACGCGCCATTTTTGAAGTTTAAAAATTGTATTTGGCGGGAAATCACCTAAACACACAAAACAAAAGCAAAAAGCAACCCGCCCCGCCCAGTGGCAGTGGCAGTGGCAGTGGCCCTCAGTGGCCCAAGCCCAAGTCAATCTCAATCACACACTCGAGCATCAATCCGACCTCCGACCTCCTGCACCGAACTCGAAAGGCCATACTTACTACTACTACTCACTACTCACATACACCATGTCACGCCACCGCAACATTCGCAACCTCGACGAAGAAGATTATTACGACGATAATGACGGGGGCTACTATGACGATGATGAAGATTACGACGAGGATGCCTACTATCTCGAGCAACAACGCGAGAAGGAACGAAAGCAGAAAGAGGAGGCGGCGAAGAAGGTGAAATTGAATCAGCTGAAGCAGCAGCAACAACAACATCACAAGCAACAGCAGCATGCTACAAATAGCAATACGAACAAGAAACCCGGAATAGGTATCCGGACAGGTGGAGGGGGTATTTCCGTGGCACCTGCATTCACTTCCAAAAATAATGCAACAAAAAAGGTTGTTCTCGCCCATCCACCCGGTTTTGGTACGGCACCACCAACCAAAAGCGGTATTGACAATATGACTGGCTCGGGTATAGTAGATGTCGTTGACAGTAAGAGTGGATTTACTAGCATCAATAACGACAACAGCTCAACCAAGCAATTATCAATACCCCAAATTCCACCAGAAATTCTTTCCACACTTCGATCATTGAATACTACCAACAATTCCACCATCACATCTTCCTCTTCCCCCTCCTCCGAAACTACTACAAATAATAAAATACGTTCTCACCTGTCCTTAGTCATCATTGGACACGTCGACGCTGGAAAATCAACGCTCACTGGCCGACTCCTCCTCTCGTTAAATCACGTCTCCCAACGCCAATATCAAAAACATCTCAAATCATCCACCGACATTGGTAAATCTTCCTTTGCATTAGCCTGGTTCACCGACGAAGACGAAGATGAACGACAACGTGGAGTGACGATCGATGTGGCCACCAAATACATTCAAACGAAGAATTTTGATTTCACAATACTCGATGCACCAGGGCATAGAGATTTTGTACCCAATATGATAAGTGGTGCCTCGAGTGCGGATTGTGGGATATTGGTTGTGGCGGCGACGACGGGAGAGTTTGAGGCGGGTTTTGCCAAGGGTGGTGGTGACGTTGCTGCTGCTGGTGGAGGTAGTTTTGGTGGGAATGAGAATGGAGGAACGAGCTGCTGCTGTGGACAAACTCGAGAGCATGTCTTATTATCGAGAGGGTTGGGTGTGACCCAATTTATCGTGGCCGTGAACAAGTTAGATGCTGCCGATCCGGCGTGGAGTGAACGGCGATTTGAAGAAATCAAATATTCAATGTCAAAGTTTTTGAAGGAGGTGGGATATAGAGAGAAAAACATTATAGTTGTACCAGTGAGTGGCTTAACAGGCGTGAATGTGCATCGAAAGGAAGGGAAAATGTCCCAAGATGAGGGTGAGGGATGGGTGGCATTACGGAAATGGTACAAGGGACCTACGTTGGTAGATGCAATGGATAGTTTCCACCCCGCAAAGCGAGAGTTTGAGAAGCCATTGCGTGTAATTGTCACGGATGTATCCTCGGAGGGGAAGAATGTCAATGTCCGAGGAAGGGTAGCGCGTGGATTTGTTCGTACAGGCGAGGATGTCGTCGTTTTGCCGGTGGGGGATGAAGCGAATATTGTGCGCGTAGAAAGAGGTACCGCCGCGAGAGAAGGCGGATCTTCCTATTCCTTTGGAAATTCCTCCGCTAGTAAGGCAGTATCTTCGTCACCGTTATCATCATTCCCCGAAAAGAGTATGGCAGATATTCCTGAGTTGCAAAATTGTGCTTTGGCGGGAGATATGGTGGAAATCGCTCTCTCAGGTATTGACGCGGCTAGATTGAGTCCGGGTTGCGTCATTTGTCACCCACATCCATCCTTGCGACCAAAAGTGAAGCGCAAGGTTGAGGCACGAGTACTGGTCATGGAGCGCCTTTCTGTTCCCATCATACGAGGATCACAGGTCCTACTACATATGCACAGCATTGACGTACCGGCCGTATTGACTAAGTTGCTATCATCACAAAGAAGAGGAGATGCCACTCCACGACAGAATCCGCGAGTGATCACGGGGGGTATGACTGCTACGGTAGAAATTACGTTGAGTGAAAAAACAGTGCTGGAAGTATCCAATGAATGCAAATCTTTAGGACGGTTTGTGTTGAGGCGGGGTGGTGATACTATAGCAGTGGGATTGGTAGACAAGGTGCTTGATTAATGAATCAAGCGGTATCTTACTTTCGGCAGTGTTTCTTGTACAAACTAAATGTGATAGAAGAACTTTCCGTGCTCTCCCTGCATATCTCCTGAAAATTATATTTTGCTAAATACTCCATTGGGAAATGTGCGATTGCATCATGTTTTTGTTTTGCATCTTGATTCTTCACAGCCATGTCAACGTGAGTTAGATGAACCACAGCGGCATTACAATGCTGCAAGGCCTCCTTGTAGATCATTTCACCTCCCGCAACCCAACACTGAATATTATGTACTGCCTTGTCCTTAAGAATCTCACCCTCATCAGTATGGCTTGGTTCATCGTCCACGGATGATAATTTGTTTGATGCCATGTCCAACGCCTCGTTGAAAGACCGTGCGATCATTACCGTCGGTCCTGCTGTTCCAACTTTAGTCGCATGATCCATTGGATTCATTGTTTTCGAAACTACAATACACACACGAGCATGCTTCACATGCCCTCCCGAGGGATCTTCCTCGGCAAATGTCTTGCGTCCAAGGATCAAAATCTTGTTGCGTGATACAGTAACAAATCGATCTCGATCAAGTGGGATACTGCCAGTAGTAAGGTCGCCATCTTTCTCCTTCCTAATTATTTTCCAGGGAAGTCCTCCGTCAATTCCGATGACTCCATCAGTTGTGAGTGCTGCAATGATTCCAAAGGTTGGTTGTTTTGCAGTGGTGAATAATGAGNCCGATGACTCCATCAGTTGTGAGTGCTGCAATGATTCCAAAGGTTGGTTGTTTTGCAGTGGTGAATAATGAGCGATGTAGCTGGGGAATGGTCCTAACGCACGACGACGTCTGGATATTCCGATGTAACAACGATAGGCAAGCCAAACAGACGGACGCAGAATTCGCCATTAGAATAACGTTGAATAATCTCCATGTAGGTAGGATAGCGTCTTCATCTACTACTAGAGAGAGGGGGGTGGTATCATGATCTCATAATTTGATGTTGACATTGGTGGTGGTATTGGTTGTGAGCGTTCCGTTCCATTCTCCGTCCCACCTTCCATTTCCATCCCTTGTGTCCGTGGTACTATCGATCGGATTTGTTTTCCCGCTTCGCGCGCCATCTCTAGAGAGAGAGTATCGTACACCAAACAACAACAAGCACCAGGCCACTCACTGCCACTCGTGCTCAGTCTATCCATTTTTTGTGTGCCCACTCCTTCGTGAAACGCTTGCATCAACGACGGAGCGCCGTCAAATCATAATATTATATGCAGTCCATGCTGGGCAGAAGAGTTTCCTTGGGGCGGATGCTTATCCAAGCATTATTCCTCATTCATATTATTATTATTCATAATATTACACACGGATTTAGATTACCCGAGCCCTTGTTCCCAACTCTTAACGGTAACACTAAAAACTACAATAAAATCAACTACTACCCCGAATCCCTATCAAAAATACCAATTGTCATCTGCCCAGGCTTTGGGAATGATCAAATCGATTATCTCAATCCACTTAACCAAGGAGAGGAGTACGGTTTCGTGGCGGCCCTAGTACGTCGTGGATTTGATCCCACTCTCATACGGGTTCTACCCCTCGAACGATATGAGTGGATCAGGGTGGCCGGTGGGTTGTTCGACATTCCGAATTTCTACACTGGGAATTGTCGTCCTGAGGGGTTGGGGTACGGTTGGTATGTGAAGAGACTACGGAAAACCATTGAGGATGCGTACGTTACTGCAGGAAGTGGAGAGAAAGTCATTGTGATTGGCCATTCCGCGGGGGGATGGCTTGCGAGAGCCGCGCTGGGAGATGGCTCGTGGGACATCAATGAAAATAATGATGTCACCAGCAATGAGGGTATTCCAACTGGTAGTAACACTCGAGCTGCGGATCGTGTGAGGGCATTGGTGACAATCGGGGCTATTCACAAACCCCCTGCAGGAGATGCAGTCTCGACGTGTGTGACTCGTGGGGCATTATCTTATTTAGATGAGACATACCCCGGTGCATATCATTCGAAAGAGGGCATTGCATATGTGTCAGTTGGTGGGAGTGCTATAGTGGGGAAGAAGCAATCGAATCAGCAGCGATCTAGTGATAATGCAACTATGGAAGGGACGAATGAAGTGAATGACATATATGCAGTTCGAGGAGAAGGATCAGCCTCCTCGGTAGCACATACATCCTACAGCGCCGTGAGTGGCAATGGAGAAATGTCTGGAGATGGTGTAGTGCCGTTAGAGTGGGCGCTGTTGGAAGGATCGCGGGCTATTGTTCTGGATGGTGTGTTGCATTCGATCAATGAAGCTGGAACGACATTACCCACAGATAGGTGGTACGGGGCGGAGGAAGTGTTGGATCGATGGCTGTTCGAAGCGTTAGAAGAAGCTGGAATTGTGACGGATCAAGGGATGTGGAACTCGTTGAATAGTTTTATGAGGATGCTGCCGATTCTTCCCTCAAACATCATAGTGTCGAGCAAAAAATCAAGTAACAGAAGATAATTGCATTCATGATGAAGAGATGCCTGGTGAATCAATATTGATTTGTCGCTAGATAGTAGTCCACTTTTCACTTTTGCTCGTCTCTTACCGCTGTCGCAGGCATGCCAAATGCCAAGACAACTCGTGTCACAGCACAAACATAAAACGAACCTGTGCGAACACTACGATGCAGTGCAGTATCTCTCTCTAGAGAGGTACTACCATATCTAGGATTCGATACGATCTCATAAAAAATCTCCTTTGATACCTGAGCCTAGAGTGTTCTCAAACACTTCAAGTTGTTGATTGCAGTGACGATTGCCAACTACTACCTTACTGCTATCGACATCGACAACCACGGCACTCGTAAGATAAGTGATAAGATAACCATGAAGAACTTGCTCATCACGTCGGCCGCCATGGGAATCGTGAGCTTGTCCTCTACAGCAGTGCACGGTAGTAGGATTGCATTTGTAGCACCAAGCCCATCTAGGGCAAAAATCGTCTTGCCACTCCGCGCACCGTTGCATGGTGGTTTAGCTGACATTCAAAAGCAATCTAGTTTACGACCAACAACATCAACTGTTATCAATATGGGTTATCAACTTCCGCCATCAGGCCCAAAAGGTCCTTTGGAAGAAATTCAGGCAATTTTACCCACAATCGGAACTGCATTACTTGTGGCACTATTCTTCGCCTCCCCATTGGGCGGGCTCTTTTTTGCTTTATTCAACTCCATTTTCGTACTAGCCCTATTGACTCCTTTAATATTATATGGTGGTTTTCAAATTTGGTCAGCATTGTACACAATTGAAGCTCCATGTCCAAGCTGTGGAATGATACCTATTCGCGTCTTGAAGAATGGGGGTGAACCGAGCATATGCATAAACTGCGGATCCCTTAGCAGGGCCAACGCTAACGGTGATGGATTGGAACTTTGCAACAATCCCAATGATATGATCGGAGGATTGGGTGGGGGGAGCTTATTTGATTCGTTGTTTGGTATGGGGGGGAATGGAGTGTCGGATTATGATATAATTGATGATACTGGTGCCAAGAGAGATAGCTCGGAGGAACAAGCAAAGAAGGCAAAGCGACAAGCAACAATTATTGATGTGGACGTTGAAAGAGATTGATGAATGTCATTTGGTTGAAAATCTTCATGGAGGTAGCCATCGTGACATTGCCAAGGGAACGGCATCAACAAATTGTGAGTCTTGGAGATAAAGCAGTCATGGATCGCAAATACATGGATCGCAAATAACCCAGTAATGAATACGATTTGAATGAATGAAATATTACTTTTATTGTCAAATATCATCTGAGATCATAAATTTGGCCTACCACTTCATCTGAAGCGCTCCGTTCCACTCATCGATGTGAAAGATCACACTAGCAACTCAACCTTCCCATCCAACACCAAGTCCCGTACTTGTTTATACATGACAATTAAATATGAACCGGCAGCATGTTCCTGGATGTAATCCCCAAACTCATCCTCATCGGTTGCCAAATCTTCATTTAGGGCGCTATTTTCGCCACGTACGTCAATTTGAACGGTTTCCACGACACGACAAAATACAAATTGTTCTAGATCGGGAGAATCAATCATTTCAGGTTCATCTAGTTTTTTCCATGCCTCCTTTGGTAAATGGTTGAGTACTGTTCGACGATAATGCTTTTCGAGCAGTTCCCCGTATTGCCGGAGGTATGACCTCTGTGAGGAAAGGAAGAGACGAAATAAAAAAATATCATGCCATGAGAAATTGACAACGATTTCATTCAGAACGAGTCATACGGGATCATGTCACTGTCTCACCTCGTCCTCCGTCATGCGATCGATCAATGTCCGATTGTGCAAGGCATGATTCTCAATCTTTGCCATTCTAGTTCTGGTCAAATCTACCAACATAAATCGCGTCCTATCCAAATCCATTTTCGTAATTTGTGCCACTAGCGATGCCAACTCCCCCGACACACCCTGCGGTTCCCCCCGAGAGGATGGACCACTAGTAGCAGATGCATGCATCCTCGACCGTTGATGCAATACATCCACGAGCTCTTCTTTCTCTGCCAGATCATTAATATTTTGTAATATAGTTTCTGCATCATGCGGTAATAGTTCAGGACATGCCAATTCCGATGTCCATAGTGCCTTGAGCTGCTCGTAGTCGGGGTTGTAATCCCGCCGTTCGTCATCGTCGTCAATATCATCCTCATCGACGCCGTCATCATCACCCCTGTTCATATCAGCGTTGAAATTATCCACACCGTATCGCGCTGGTCTTGTTCCTCGTGCGGAAGATGAGGTTTCGTAGTGTTGTCGTTCATCTGCATCATTCTCATCCTCCAATGGTCGTCGCCTCCGAGCAGCGGTCACCGCCGCCAATGCCGACGGAACGCCAACTCGCTCCGAGATCGGAGCCCCTGGTGCCTCCTCTTCGAAATAGTCGTCATTATTATTTGGTTCATCTTGGTCATTGTTATCGGCATCGACGTTGTCATCGATGCCTTCGTCGTTATTTAGTTCGTCGAGGAGATTATTGAGGTCTGCCATGGTGATTGGTGATGGTGAAGTGACTCGTGCAAACTGGGTTTTGGCGGGAAATTGGAGCATTCCCATATATCTCCGCGCTCACAAATTTGTGAATTTACATTCACATATTTCGTAGATACGTAGGTAATTTGTGATTTTTTTGCGAATTTGTGATTTTTTTGTAAAAGTTTACAAAGAGCCTTGGCCGCGTCTTTGTAAACTTTTACAAAAAAATCACAAAACAGTTTACATATCTACGAGTTGGAATCCGTAGCTTTGTACCAGACCTAAAGATCCAATTTTGGCGAATCGTACTCCTCTTCCATGGATCTCTTTCTCTATTCATATCCAGCGCTGTTATCATCACATCGTCTTTGTCTGGCGTAATACATCCTCGTTTTCTTCGTCAAGTCTTCGTCCTTCTTCGTCCTCGCGTCGCCGTCGCCGTCGTCGTCGTCGTCGTCGTCGTCGATCGTCATCGTCATCGTCATCGTCATCGTCTCTTGCCATTGTCATATCATCATGTCACCCCGAAATGTTAACTGGCGCGTCCCTGAGTTACGAAATCTGGTTCGTCTAGTTGGCCAGAAAATGCCGATGACTGAGGAGCAGTGGGAGGAAGTTCAGGAATTGCATAGCCTTGCATTTCCACACAATCGCTCTATCACTGCACTACAGAATAAATTTAAAGAGCTCTACCGAACAAAGATGGGAACAG
>JALLAX010000367.1:0-12124 GCA_036939555.1 Discostella stelligeroides
TAGAAATGCAACTACTACAACCGTGACCAGCTTTGATGTTGTCATCTTACGAGTGATGCATGGGTGGATGAGCCTACACGAAATCACGCATGCTCGACTCATTGAGGCTGTGGAATTATCTCACACATTATTTAGAGCCACCACCGTGGTTATAATGACCGTGCCATTCACCAACAATGTACAAACCATCGAAGACATGATTAAGGTGAATGAAATCAATGAGGATATAAGGCAAATTGCAAGGGAGTGGCATTCTATGAGGGAAAAAAACGTAGGAGGCCTGCAACATATACTTGTCGTCGAGTATGGATCATATTACAATCATATCATTTGGAGTAATGGACTGCACTTGGGTTACAATGTCACTCATCCTCTCAGGGCAACGCAATATGATTTTGACATGGAAGGTCCGGATCTGTTGTTAGATCGGTTGCAAAATGCTGGAGAATGGCCACCCAGCATACCCATGGTTTGCAACGATACCTCTTTGCTAGGACCAGATCGTCGAACTTGCCATCGAAATTATTTGTTTTCGGATGGAATGCATGTATGTCCCGAGACTCTGGCAAGTAGATTCGCCGCCGGAGTAGCCTGTCTGGTTGGGTGTGTTTACAACACTGAACAATCGACAAATCGTGAACACAACGAAGAGCAAACATCATTTCCAACTGAGCATGATGTTAGGGCATGTGAGAAGGAGTGCAATGAGCAATTTTTTTCAGTGATGCCTGTCGAGGAGTCATGGCTAGAGACTACCATGGCTTCATCTGCTGGTTGAGTTTGTATGACTGTCATCTGTGTTCCATCAAAAGAGGCTGAGATTTGCAGGATTCTTGCCAGTTGATGCCAATAATTTAACCGCTTTAATGAAGTCGCTTACGAGCCTTTCGATGGAGTCGATGACAGCCCACTTCCTACTATGACCACAAGCATCATCTTGCAAGAAGCACCCTATGATAACCATGATTGATTTTCGGCATGGAGTGGAACAACAACATCTCTGTTAGTGCCACAGGCCATCGTGGTCTCACAACGATGTAAAACTACAAACTATTTACGATACTCTCGTCAGGTTTTGCTGCCCACAACTCACTTCGCCCCTGACTTCCTCTCTCTCATGCCCAACCCGCGAGAAACACAGACAGACGGGCTCTCAAAGACAAAGAGAAGTGGAAAGAGAAAAGAGAAGCGACGGCGGCAGAGATCATGAAACATCCATATCACGCTGCTTGTCGAGCCCACAGAGTGCTGCTCATAGCATCGCTTCATATCATTTATTTCTTGAGCGACTCGTCTATACAATCCATTCGCAGCAGAAGCAGCAGCAGAAGCAGCAGCAGCAGTGAGATATTATTTCATGACACCCCCTATTACTGTCATATCAGGTTCAGCGTTCAATCTGAAGCGAATACCACATCAATGTCAATATCATCACCTGGCATTCGCATCTCATTCAGACTACATGATCCTGCATCTCATTCGCTGGAAAACATATTCAACCCTTCAGTAAAGTGCCCATTGGACAGATTGACACCTTGGGGAAAAAATCAGAATACGGGTGAAGTTCGAACAACAGTGCTACCCGAATCATTGACACGCGTCAATAACGTACAGGACGTGCACGGCCGGTCTCGTAGCGGACGGGTTTTGGACTTTACGGTCTCAATTTCCACAAATCTGAAACTTTTATTTATTGGTGATTCGGTGATGGTACAGCTGGCCCAAGCTTTTGATGAAATGGTGGGAGGAGTGGAGATGCAATCTCGTAAAGTGTTATGGGATACAGCGAAAGGCCATGAGGGTGGAGCAGTCACGGCCCCTACCCGCGGTGGCGGTGTGTCCGCTATGTGGAGAATGACTGGCCTAATATCTCTTTCCAACAGGGGTAAACCGCCGGCAAATGAACGTGGCGGGGGATGGAGCGATGACGATATCTGTGCATTCACAAATTATTCATATGAAATCATGGATGAGTATCATCGCACATCGACTATTAATAAATTTGATGTTGTAGTTTTGAGAGTTATGCACGGATGGATGGAACTACATGAAATTACGCATGATCGACTCGTCGAGGCAATTTGGCTTTCTCATACAAGACTAGGAGCTACGACTGTGGTAGTAATGACTGTGCCCTTCGGGAACAATGTGAAAACAATTGAAGACATGATCAAAGTGAATGAAATCAATGAAGATATTCGATCAATTGCACGGGAGTGGCGTTCAAGGAGAGTTGGAGGATTGCAACATGTACTTGTCCTTGAATTCGGAACTTATTACAACCACATCCTTTGGAGTAATGGACGACATTTGGGATACAATGTCTCACATCCTCTGAGAGCGACGCAATATGACTTTGATTTGGAAGGTCCAGATATGTTGTTGGATCGTTTACATATTGCTGGAAGCCCAACCATAGGAAACTGGCCCCCAAGCATACCAATGGTTTGCAGTGATACCTCTTTGCTAGTACCAGATCGTCGAACTTGCCATCGAAATTATTTGTTTTCGGATGGCATCCATTTATGTCCTGAGACTCTGGCAAGTAGATTTGCTGCAGGTTNTAGAGACAACAATGGCTTCATTTGCTGTATAATGCCACAAACGTTCATGGTGTGTATTATTATTATGCTCTTGCAATACACTCAAAAGCTCCTGTCCCATGTCGAATAGGATGGCCAAGGACGATGTTCGCACTTGGGCTCATCATTGGATCATTCCGCTTGTGCAAAGCCGCGTCAACCATAAATACTGAAGTTGACTCAAAACTCATCTGAAGCAAGGCAGAACTGATATCAGCCATACCAATGCGACTCATGGGTCTGAATTCACCATCGTAAGTCATGTAGTCGGCGATTAACGACAAGTGCCTTGGATCCACTGCAATACCATACACAGCAAAAACGCCCCTGATCTGATCTGCAATGCTCATTCGCGCTGCTTCAACACCATACGCACTTCTGATTCCCCAAATATTGTTGGAAACAAGCTTATTGTGATCAACCACATCTTCTCCAAGCCTCCATATTTCTTTGAAGTTGCATCCCGCGGTCTGAAGACAACGCCCACGTCCTTCTTCATTGTTGATAAAGCCCTCATTTATGCTTGGTCGAGCTCGCACTATTGTTTCTTCTGCGGCACGTTCTACCAATCCAACCATGAGCAATGGGCAAGTTGATGGATCAACGCGCAAGGGGTCCAAGATGATTGAATTCTTACTCTTGCTAATTCTTGCAGCGTTAGTAGACTTGGAGTCGAATCCGCCATCGCTATCCTCTCCTTCGGATACCACCGCTGGTTCGGGAATGATGCTTTCATCGTCATCATCGGAGAAATCATCTGTGGGCTCTTTTGAAATTGACTTTTCATCATTATCCATCTCACCGTAGGATATCATTTCTTTCCTGTGACCAAATCTCGATCCAGAAACACCATCTTCATCATTGGCGATTTCGTCATCATATTCTTGGTCGTCTTTTTGCTTCGCTCTCTTAGATTTCTTGGGTTCATCTTCGCCGTCGTCCGATTTTTCTGCGGTTAAGTATTCCGACGAGGCACCACCGACCACATCAATGGATGAATAATCGCCACTAGTTGCACTTCGTTTCATTTCTGCTTTCATCACACGGGCAAGCCTAGGAATGAATGTCTTCGTTACAACAATCGCAATATCTTCCAATTGAAGTCCGAATGCCTCCATGATTCGCTCCGCAGGGTGGAACTTAAGTGTAACATAGTAGCGTCGTTCCCAATTGGACCCAACCCCAGCTTCCAACGTTTCTCTGATTGTAATACCTTTGTTACTGGATAGAAGATCCATCAGTGAAATTTTCGTAAACTCTCTAGTAAGGCGAAGTGCTTCACGATCAGTCACAGATGGCCGCAAGGGAACCGACATAGTTGGTGTCTTCAAATCTTTTGATGCCGTCATTATTATTTCTCGTAATCGAGGAATACCCAGCGTGACATTGGCACCAGCTCCAGCTAAGTGAAATGTATTAAGAGTCATTTGTGTTGACGGTTCTCCAACTGATTGGGCAGCGATTGATCCCACAGCCTCGCCCGGAGAAACAAGTGCTGAGCTATACTTTATTGCGACAAGTGCGCCAAAGTCAGCATTTGTCAGTCCTGAGTTCTCGACTGCTTTCATCATGCCTGATTCTTTCAAAGATTTTGATGCAAGCCCGGCCACGCGCTCGGATACACAAGCTCCCGAAGATCCGATTCGATGAGGTCCATCCTCACGGGCGGTGTCCGATAGGATTGGATCAGGGACACCCGGCTTAATGATCTCACACTTAAAGGATTCCGCAGGCGTCGCTGATGACCCACAGTAATTGAAGCTTACAAACTGTGGCACATTTTTCACAATTCTTCCGTCGGTAATATAATTGATATCATAATGCAGGCCGTCCTTGTGTACTTTGACAATGATCGCATCAAACCACCCGTCACATATTGCACCACGCACCCATTCAGAACCCAAACGAGATTTTCTAGCTCTCACTCTGCTTCCCTCAGTTAAAAGGTCAGTCACACCACATTCTACATCTTTTGCTCTCTTATCATCGGCTATGGCAATATCAAGAGTGGAATCTGGAAGTGCTGGGTAGCGTTTCTTTAAAGACTCGTGGTTTCGCGCAATGAATTCGAAGGTTTGAGAGTCACAATCAAGATGAGGCGCTTTTGTCGGGTCCACCCCATCTTCACCGTATAGAAATTGAACAACTCCACCTTCCCCATCCCGGACAGTGTGATCGTAAGATACCTTTAACTCCTCCAGATGTTTGACAAGGCACCTCTGTAAGTAACCTGATCGCGACGTCTTGACAGCAGTGTCAACAAGACCTTCTCGTCCAGCCATGCAATGGAAATAGTATTCCTGCGGACGAACTCCCGTGAGGAATCTATCTGTGATAAATCCATCTGCGCGCGGGTTCGGATCGTAGGGGGAAAACGAAGGAAGAGTTCTGCCACTACTCATTCTTGGAACGCGTCTACCTTCCAACGCTTGCTGACCAAGTGAGCAAGATACTTGCGATTGATTCACCATCGAACCTTTTGCGCCAGTAGTGACCATGAGTCCAAACGTGTTCTCCGGGAAGGGGACGGCAAGCCCGTCGGGCAAACAGATTTTGATTATGCTGGACGCCAGTGGATTTACTTGAGACTGCATGAACCCGTCAAGCGCGGCTGCATTTTGTTTGCCATCGCCACCTGACAAGAGATCGCCAATTTTAGACGCCACTGCAGCCTTTTCATGCGGTTTGAGGGGTAGTTTTGCGTTTGTATTCTGGGCAATAGGAGGAATTTCAACTTTTCCTCCATCAGAATCTGCCCACGCCTTGGCCGCACGTGATCCGATACTGTACGCCTCCTAAACGAAAAAGAAGATGGACCAAAATCAGTGCCGCTGTCAACAATGAACGAAACCTAGGACAAAAGATTTATTCACCTGCACGAGTTGCCGACGCTTTTCGTCAGCTTCTGGCGTAAGTATTAGATCCTCCATTCGACAGGAGTGACCCGAATAATACTGAATATAAGCTGTGAAAAGGCGCCCAAACGCATTAAAGAGCAACCCCGCCCTACTTGGGCCATAGGCTTCGTAGACAGCATGGACGAGCGAAAACTCAGACGCGCCGAAGGCAGCCTTATCAAGAACGCCCTGTAGCAAATCCCCATCTCTAACAATCACCTTGTGTTCATTGTATGAGACTCCAAACGCTGTCGCTGGAGTTTTCGCCTTTCGTTCCATGGAGAGCCCAGGAAAATTGAATGTAGGGTCTTCGTCGCGGTCATTGCCCTTGCGTAAATGATTCAATAGAGTTGAAATCACTTGCTTTCCTATAAATGTGACAGGCGGTTTCACATGAGAGGAAAAACGTAATCGCAAAGAGGTGAGGTAGCAGATTATGGAAATGAAAACTCACCGGTCCATAGTTCCTTCGGTTTTCGAATAGCAGGTGGCATGAGCTCAATGTCGGCATCCGATCGGATAAGCTCTAGGCCTGGAAGACTTCCCAGAGCAGCGAAGAGGAGTTGCTGATACTCTTCCCTTTCGATAAATGTGTTCATTTGTGTAAGTTTCACGCCTGCATCGACGTGATCTTGGATAAGACCACGAAGGGGAGAGCCATCCGTAGGTACAATGAACTGTTCGTCGGTTGCAGCAATAAAATGCGACTCGGCAGCAGCTAAGTAGCTCTGGGGAAAGTGGCAGTTCATTTCATCACCATCGTAATCAGCATTGTATGTGTTGCAGTCTTTGTGGTGCCAAGGCAATTTTTGACACGGTTAAAAACAAATATCATCGAATTGAAAGAATAATGGCACCCACTACTTACTTGCGTAATGCATCCGAATGGTATTTTGCGTCGGGCTGAATAGTACTCGAACTCTATGGGCCATGATTCCAGGTTTATGAAGAGTAGGCTAAAAATAACATAAAGAGAAAGAACATGTTGAGACCAATCCTAAACACAACGACCATAATATGAAATGAACAACAAGGGTGTAGGTAGTATCCTCTGTACGAATAGACAATGTCATGAACCAAAGCTCGACATGCATTTTTCAACGCCCATCGAACCCAAGGAACAGAACATAGTCCATCCGATTATGTGTCATAATCTTACATCTGGTATTCAGAGTGGTGCATGACTAAAATATCTCATCATCGGATTCTAATCGTTCTTCTGCTTGAATATAGGGCTTACCTGACGATTCATCAACACCATGTCTCCGTCCCTCAATTGCCTCCCAACCTTCACAACTCCAACGCCGCTACTACTACTATTACTCAACAATCGGGCAGCTATTGCATCCCGTCCACGCTCTTTCATTTTACTCAAATCTATACGTTGTCCATTCGGAAACTCTACCCACACTGCTCCAGGGTAATCCGATGGACCTCTACGGACTAATTTTTGCATTTCGGTAAGGTTCAATGATGTCACGGGAGTTGGAAAGGTAAGGGTCTTGGCGAAGTACAATGGCAAACCAATCTCGTTCGTGCCAATGTATGGATCGGGTGAAATGACGGATCGACAGGCAAAATTCACACGTTTTCCCATCATATGTTTGCGAAATATACCCTCCTTCTTCTCGAGGAGTTGTCGTATTCCATTGGGAACATTGCTTGCCGCCTTCCCGCCCCGAGGGTCTCGGGTGGAATCCATAAAGCAGTTGATGGTAGTTTGCAAGTCTACCCAAATCCGTAATGAGTTGGCTTGAGTCTTCTCCTTCTCGTCGCGGACCTTCTTGAGCTCCCTACCAATATTCGTCCCCCCTTCATTTGGAGCATTCCCAAGAGCAACCTTTAGCTCACCCTCCTCTCGTATCAATTCGTGCGCGACATTGAACAACGTACGGAGTTGAGCATTCAATTCAATCACCTTCGACAGGTAATAATTTTGAGAATGTTCCACAATCAATGAACCCATGACAACAGGAGGTCGAAATCGACTAGGTGGCACAGGCACAACACGCAAAAAGAAGAGTGTGTAACCTCTCCCTGCGGACATGGATTGTTCGACATTGGACAACGATCGTGCGCGTTGACGACGACGTGTCTGAGAGTTGTAGCCATTAGTATCATCGTTGTCTTCTTCTTCGGTGAAATATGTGGCGTCGTAATCAGAGGAGGAGCTTCCGCTACTTCCACTGCCACCACCACTTTCCCCCACATCGGGAGAGTGGGCCGATCCAAAGAACTTGGAGCATAGGAACGGCTGTTTTTCCCATGTTAGTCGACATTGGGCTTCGACTTCAAGTGTATTCATAAAGTTATCCTGTCTGTCTTGCGCATTCTTGGCGAGTTTAGATGTGGATACGGTAGCCTTACGGGAGATGCGTGGCCCTCCGACGGCGGCATCGGCATCTTCGTTTAGATCGGTATTCTTGTTTGCATTCGTCTTCTTCTTCTTGGGCTTTCGAGTAGAGGACTTGTTCCCGGATTCAACTGCCTCGTTGTCTATGACGCCCTCATCGTCGTCGTCATCGTCCTCCTCCTCTTCACTGTCTTCATTGTCATCCTCATCGACGTGAATTTCAACCTCATCCTCTGAATCAGGCCCACCACCACCTCCGCTTCCGCTACTCCCCACAATACCACACGCACTCCGAATTCGTACCCTCGCGGCCATATTCGCCTTCTTATTCCTTGCCGCCAACGGCATCATAAATATCTTATTGTACTGATCATGCCGTACCTTGGGTGAAAAGGCCGAACAGTTGGCACATTTGAGTGCCTTGGTACAGGCACTTTGGAATTCCTTGAGGATGATCCGTCGTGCGGCACGTTCGTGCAGTGTGAGTGAAACGTTCGTACCGGTGGTGTTGGTGGTGACGGTGGTGTCGTACTCCAATGCGTGCGGAGAAGATGATGCGAATGTCGAGGTATTCGAGGAGGAGGAATGAAGTTGTTGTGGTCCCAATGCTAGCATCCTATCCAAATACTCATCCATGGCACGTGCCGATTTCGCCACCATCTCGTGCTTGTTGTTCGTCATTGACACAGTCGTACTACTATCCATTCGTCCCGCCCCCGCCATCCGTGCGGCACTTGCCAATTTATCATCCAATTCCAATGCCTCCTGGATACGTCCCACATCCAACAAATGCAATTTGGCACAAAAGACACGACATTGGCGCTTGGCCAATCGGAATTCATGACATGCCAAACATTTCATTTTCATGAACATTAGTAATTTCGGAAAGAAGAGTGGATGCATTACTGGAACGCAGAGCTCTATATGGCCAAAGTGTCCTGGACAGAGAGGTTGGATTTGGCCGCAGGTGATGCAGGTGGAGGTTTCTCTTGGGAAATAGAGATGGAGAAAAATGCACACACACACACACACCCAACATCATGTTGTTGTGTTGGAAAATGATGTTGGCAGCCAAGATGTAAAAGTGTTACAAAATGATGAGTGATAAAGATTCGTGTAATTCGAAGTTAAAGGATGCACAAAAAGTAAATTTGTACTGGAATGTTTAATATGAGACTACAAGTACTTACCCCCTAGCACTGCCATCTCCACCACCAGTCATGGGTCCCAACAGTGGATCATACAATCCCCTCGGTAATGGATTCTTCAGTGCATCATAGGCCACCGAGCTGGATATTTCGCACACGCTCCGTTGTCGCACTTCGTCGTCGGTGTAGACGCCAAACGTGACGGAGGATGGTTGATGCCGTATTATGGCTTGGTTGAGATTGGCAGGATTGAATGACATGGGATTATTATTATATAAGCTGCGTGGTGGTGGTGGTGGTGTTGATGTTGATATTATTGTGTAGATCTCTGTCAGATATGTCTTCCGTTTGTAAGCAAAATTAGTACCAATCAACAATCAAGGATCAAGAATCAAGATACGGAGAGATGAACAACCGAGAGATATTGGAATTTGATGACAAGAGTGCGTTGTTGTTGTTGTTGTTGTCGTCGTGAGATGGATGGATGTGGATTCTTCGGAGAATGCCATCCTATTATTCCAATTCCATCGTTGTTGTCGTTCATAAACTCTCCAATCACCGTAGGTAGTGTCTTCTTTTAAGCGAGATGGGAGGTGTTCATGATTCATGGTGCATGCCTTCTTCATTGGCTGTGATGGTGGCGCGCCAAAATTCGACGTCCGTCCGTCGCTCCTCTGACACGCACAAACCAGGCACCGACCAGGCACAAACGTCATTATCATTAAGTAGGTCATGATCATGGGATAATCATTTGGAATTCGGAATTCGTTTATGGTAGTAGGTACTATCTACTAGTACTGCTTATGTCCTTGGTATTACCACATCATTGGCATTGAGATCAAGAAGCGAAGCAATACTATTGTGCGACTACTTCGTACTGTTGTACAAATTACTACTGCAACTATAAAAGCAACATGATGATGCGTCGAACCGACTCCAATCTCAGCATCGACACATCCGCTGCCACCATGTCGTCGGGTCCGACAATGACGAGCCAGCAGCAGCATTCCAATACCAGCAAACATCATGCTACAACTACAACTACTACAACGATTCCAACATCGCCCTTGATAGCAGCAGCAGCAGTATCATCGTCATCATCATCATCATCATCTGCAGTAGTAACCACACCACCACCACCACCACAACAACAACAACAAAACACCAAATCAGATTATTTGCACTATTTAACCTCGTACGAAACCATGGTACGACAACAAGATTCCGAATATGATGCTACCAAATCCCACATTTTGAATAATATCTATCGACGGGTGCAATTATTGGGAAGTAAAAAGGAGAACAACAAAAAGAAGAATAAGAATTTGTTGTTCACGCAAGCTAGTGATGCCGACAGTAATGACAACGCCAACAAAGAAGAAGGAAATGTTGATGATGATGATGATGATGTGGTGGAAGAGGGAGAAGGAGGAATGCTTACTTATATCCAAATGCGACGATGTCTACTACGTCTTGGCATTGGATGGAAACGGTCGTATTTCCCCACAAAAATTGAGAAGAAAATAAAGGATATTGAAGAAGATGATGATGATGAGTATTATTCTTATTGTTACGATGATGATGATGATGTCAGTGTACTAAGTTTCAACTCCACCTCCAGTAATAATGGAGGGGGATTGTTCAGTACTACTGGCAGCAACAGTAGCAGTGCTGCCGGAGCTGGTGGAATGGGGAACGTTGGTGGCGGTGACATCATTGTTTCGGATGCTCAATTGATCATGCTATTGGTCACACTGGTGGAGATGGAAGAAAAACATCGTGCTGTCTTGATAACCACGAGAATGNACGCTCTTCCGATCTAACAAAGTTAGCGTTGTGTGCTCGGTTGAAACAACGAACCTTGAGGATGCTCCAACCATTCGGACCGAATAGTACAATTTACAATGAGGATGATGCAGATGCAGATGGTGATGCATCATTCAAACAAAGTAGTAGCAGTGATGATGCATTATTTTCTTCCTCCCACGAACAAGGAATATCGTCATCCCTCCGTGACAATATCAAGGGACGACAAAATCTACTAACCCAGTATCCTACAAAGAAATCCAAGCAACCATTTTCCAACAAGGACATGATGAAAAAAGTCATGCGATCCAAGGATATGACGCTTGCCAAAATAATGGAAGAGCATGAATTGGAAATGGAGAATGTCTCATCTCAATTGGAATCTCTACGTCTAGAGGAATTGCAAATGCGAAGATCCTTCCAAAAGCGAAGGATGAGAATAATACTCGTTACACTACTTGCAGGATGTGGAGTGTTATCCACGGGTATACTATTGGAAAAACGTTATCGACTCTCTTTAGAACAGGAATTATTGCTAGGACAACGCGAAACGGAACGGCGTATGGCCGATGCTCGCACGATCGAATTGCTACAAGTAAAGAAAATGGAATTAGAGAAGAAGTTACATGTGATGGAGGGAAAGATGCGATATCAAGTGGATCGTACGAAAGATATGGATGCTCAAGTGGCGGAGGTTACGAAACAAATGAATGATTTGGACATGAAATGGTTAATTGATAAGGTGGAAATAGAGCGTTGTCAATCATCCCAATTAGAGTTGGGAGAGGTGTTAACGATCGAACAAAGGAAGAATGTTGATGGGAATGAAGAGTTAGTTTGGTGTCAAAGCCGTCTACATTCCCAGGAGAGAGAGCTCAATGAATTGAATCATGTCAGTGGTAGGGGTATAACAAGCAGCACATGGGGTGGCGGGGAAAGTGAGCACAACAATACCATCATCATCACGAGGGGTCGTCGCCCTGCATCGAAAAGCGGAGATGACAGCATCGACTCAACAATGAAAGGTTTGCAACAGCACAGACCAGTGTACTTGGAAATGAAATACAACAAATCTATGCGCAACATCATGCTCCTTCGTCAGACGTATTCCGTCATAGCTGGGATGTTTATTAGTGCCATATTTCATGGTTTGATGGGAGCGTGGATGCCCAAGACAGCAGTGAAGATTCTGGTACCATCGCCATCAGCCGCGGAGTTGATACTGGGTCGAGCGGAGAAGGTAGTGGATGGAATATTTGGTAGCTCGGTGGCATTCCTTTTGATACGTGCGGTGGTGGCATTTGTGAGCGCATTGTAATGATGGTGTAAATTGTAGAT
>JALLAX010000368.1:0-12467 GCA_036939555.1 Discostella stelligeroides
CAAAATGCCCATCAATAAATTCTTCAGTCTCTTCCAACTGTAAATTCATGTAAGCATCCGACGAGGCAAGTTTGCCTTGATACTCTTGTCCCCACTTGAGTCGAACGCGTACGTGCTTACCGGTCAAGTCGGCCAAAAAGGGTTTGGGGTTGACAATTAATTGTTGTGACTGTTTGTTGAGTGGTAGAAAGAAAGAGACAGAGAGAGCGTGAGAATGAGGAAGAACAAGTGTGCGTGGTACGGTACGAGCGAATGTTGATTGTAGAAATGTTAGCGAAAGGCAACGACGACGCGATAATTAAAGCGGAGAGTATACGATTTTCATAAAGGGGATGTTAGGACCTGATCTCACCATGATGCGCCAGTTTCTTGCTCGAATGAGTAGTCTCTTGTTCCAAGTATAGTCGTATTCAGCAGATCGCAGATCGTCACTTATCTAGTTGAGGAGTGCAGTGAATTGAATTAATTGAATGTACCCACACTGGACTCTTGGCGTCTGTCCTTGCACGGTAAGCCAGGCAGTGTGCCAGCATATTTTTTTCGATTGCTCAAAACTCAAAACACAACGAGCAACCTCGACGCTCGACGCTCCTCGACCCACTGCCACTGCCTGCATTCAAGCTGCCATCTAATATCCATATTATCCCCATCAAATATCACCACGGAGAATGATTAATCAAGCTATTCATAGTGTTGAACGATCAATTTCTTTTCGGTGGGCTAGCAAGCGATCGTTCTCATTTTACATACCTGCATCAGCGTCGGCGTCCGGGCCGTCAAAGTTGTTGTGTGAACATAACAACATCAGCTATGTCTTCAAAAGCAATCGGCCCACATCGTTTATATCATCATGGCGTGTTGAATCGAATAATTATCGTGGACGAGACTTTTCGATTGATTCATCGCCCATCATCACTGATTCTATATTTTGGTCGAACCGTAACTTTTCCTCCCTGAGCGTTGCCGCCACTCTCGTCGACGCGAGCACCACCAACGCCAACGCTACCATTATGATGTCCCCACAAGAACCACGGCAACTCAGTGCCCTCCAACAAGCCAACATCGAACAACTCACGCCTGGTAAAGCCATATACATTTTACAACGACATGCCGCCAAGGGTGCGGGCAATCTCATCCGACAATCGGATTTCGTCGAATTATGCAATTCCGCCCGTCCAGGGAAACTGCGGGACGCACTTGTTATTGCCACCGCATTGAAGGAATTCAAACGCAATAATCGATTTGTTTTGCAACTATCAGGATCGAAAGCCGCAGTGGAGGGAATGCTCCGTTCTAGGATGTCCACGTGGAAGGTACAGGATGGGAAACCTCGAGTGAAGGCGGCCTTGTTCGTTGCGGAGCAGATATTGAATGAGGACACTGGACTATATTTTGCGATTGAGACTGTAACGGTCGATCAAGTTCTGGAGGAGTTGCACAAGGGTTTGATTGAGATGCAAGCGAATGGATTCAATGTATCAATCGATAGCACTGCAAAAGATGAAAAGGGAGCGGCAGTGGACGAGGGGGGAGAAGCACTACCGCCTAGTTCCGACGTAGCATTGATCAATGACGCTCTTCGCGTCACGCACAGTCTCATCCAGCTTCTCATCAAACGCAAGTCTCGTCCGGAATGGGGGATGAAGAGACGAGCTGCACGAAGATACTTGAAACGATTGCAAATTGGTGGTGGACCTTACCGATCTACACTGCAATTGGCGACGAAAATTTCATTGTTGATTGGTGGGAGTGCCGTTGCACAGCAGCACGTCATCGAACCATTCGAGAGAGCTTGGTGGACAAAATTCGTCGACGAGGAGTCGTTGAAGTTGATTCAGGAGGCGAGGGAGCTAGAAGAGAAAGTGGTATTGACATCGGCCGCTGATGAGGAGGTCGATGGAGGTAACGAATCGGAAGCCGATGAAGAGGATGCGTCTAGCACTGATGACGAGGAGGAAGAGCTGACTATCGAGGAAGAATCTTCGGCTGATGATGAGGCTGAAAACGACAAGAAAGATTAGGCACTGTATTAACGCTATTAGTTTTCGCTATCTAATATTTCACGAATATTCGTTTGGTGGGTGGATTTCAGTCTCGTCTTTCACGCCTCAATCTTTCGGGGGGGAAGCGCAATAGGAGGTGCGGAAACTTGCATGGACCCAGTCTCCACGCCGCGGCGATATTCAGTCATGTAACTCAGTGCGCCACACTGGTGAGCAATCAAGCTCCCCAACGCCTCTGTCTGAGAGAAGGTAAGTGGACCGATTCTACCTCCAACTCGTGAGCGTAGAATGTCATTCAACACTGGATCATCATCATGTATCGGGGGACATTCTAAACTTATTCGCACGCGAATTTGAACAGGAAATGGAGAGGTTTGAGCTTTAGGGTTCTTCGAAAATGCCTTGGGTTCAATGTTCATCTGGGCAGTTGTAAGAGATTCAAAGATGCCGAAGATCAGTTTCTCGGAAACGTTATACAGGAAGATAGATGAACCTGGTCGAATTCCTGTCGCGGTGATCTTCATATGAGCCGGTAAACCAAATAATCCTCGTCCAAGACATTCATCCATGGTTTGAGAGTTGCAGCCAAAGATAAACCCCGGCCCAGGTATTGTTGGCCATGCAACTTCAGAAGGCGAGGGGCAGCGAAAATCTGTTAATATTGCTTCGCCCATCGGTGGCGGGTTTTTAGTCGACAGTGCATCCTCATCGTAGTCTTCTCCGGTCCACGATTCATAAAGTGTACATAGTGGTGAATTCCAAATAGCTTTCATCACTGCTTCCCCTGTCTTAGATGTCATGTCTTGACAATATTTCGTGGTTGAAGTCGGCAGTAACAAATGAGGAGCAGCTTCAAGCGCTGTTGCAATAGGCAGCTCGCACGTGCGATACCACGTACACTGGAAACGGTAACAAAATGATCCCTCTTCATCGGCGGCAGCTTTGGATGTGGTTGAATATTGATAGTCGGCAGATTCCACGTAGATTGCCTTTGATGTTACCAACGCTGCCCCTTGGATGTGATGGGAGTCCCCAACAGTAAAAAAGATCATGATTTGTTTTCCCCCATTCGATGCAGAATTGATTCCTTCCGCGTGTTTCCTTTGTACAAACCACTCTCCACGAACAGTAGAAATGGAGCAATCTCGATAGGTTGCGGCCCGCACAATAAAGAACGAAGCATTTTCAGGCTCAAGAATTGGTGATGGTTTACCACCTCCCGCCACTCCCCCCTGGTAATAATCTACCGTTGCTGTCTCTTGATTACCAAACATATTATCTGAGAGCTCCTTCTCTCCATCAGTGTCAACACCACCCTGACCAGGCTTTGGGAATTTCCTCAACTCTGCTTCACCATGGGCAAAATGGCACCCCTCCCCAAATGGACAGTCACCGTTCTGGTAATGCTTGCAAAGGGAGACCTTAAAGAATTCGTTGGGCTTTGGTGCAGGTCGTCTGACTGCAGTCACTCCATCTTTTCCTGCCTGCATCTGTGACAATCCAAGAGTGAAATCTGCCACCACTGGTAGATCAGCTCTCTCCCGTCTCACATGTCGATATCTGCAGAATGGACCATGAATACAAAATCCCTGACTGTAAAAGACACATTCCAATCGATCTGCTTCATTAATATGCCGAAATGGGCAATCCTTCACCTTACAACGTTCACCATGTCGACACAATGGCATCTTGGTTAAATCATATTGGTGAAGGAACTCACAAGCACTTCCTTTCATGCACAAATCTCTGAGCCAGTGACGACACACTACCGTACGCAACCTGGGATCATGTTTTGCGCTTGTTAATTGTGGCTCGGCCTCATCGCCGGTGGCAAAGACTGATCCCGATTTTCGATAGGGGAGAGGATCGAGAGTTTCGGGAATGCCCTGGGTGAGAGCGTAGTTCTCGAAGTCATACTCGACCATATCAATCGTGTTGGTTGGTTCGAGGACCGATTTACCCACTGCTGCTTGCATCGTCATGGTTTTAGGTTTTAGTGTGGTGGTGGAAACTGGAAACCTCAAGCAACTTATGGGGTCGTCACTGCCTTGTCCCCTTGAATGATCTTGAGATCTACTTTCGGTGGCGAGGCTGGGCGAGGCTGAATGATAAGAATAAGAGCGATCGGGCGCAGAAAAGTCGCCACTAAGCGTAGGAGAGGAGCTGATAGATGGACCAAGCAAGCTACCTATTTGAATTCTTTAGCGTCGTCGGAAGTCGGAAGCGGATGGATTGCACCGAATGAAAATAATAAAGCGAAGAGTGCCACTTGCTGACAGACAGGCAGACCAAAAGGTTTGGACGGGTCTTCGGAGTTCGGAACCATGAATGATTTCCAACAGCAGTTCCGCAAACGCCAAACAATCAACGCCAAGACAAGATCATCATCTAATATTTTAATATCAACAACAATCAATTCTCACCTCACCACCTAGAGAGAATGACATCCTCACAGCTACATAGCCGGACAGCAGCGTGGTTTCTTGGCGCTCCAGTCTCGAAGGCAATTGCTTTATCAACCGCCGTTGTCTATGTTTTAGCAGAGATGAAAAATTGGCATGATGCATTGATCTTGGGTGAGAGGATATTATTATTTATTATTCTTCCGTCGATCTGATTCCCGACATTGCCAGAACATAGTTGACTCTTGTGTACTACTTCCATCAATCCAGACACATCCAAAATCTTTGATCATGCACAATTCTACAGAATCTTTGTTTGCAATATTACTTTTGCATCCATGGGAGAACTTATATTTGGCCTATTGGCTCTGTGTCCTCTGATGCGACGATTTGAGCGCGAGGTACGTAGAAATAATTGTGGTGATTGGTTTTGGCTACACAATATGCATTTGTTGAATTCATCATATCAAACATCTTGTCCATGTCTTCTTTTCATAAATAGATGGGAAGTAGAAGATTTGGTGCCTACATCGTCTATGTTTCAATTCTTTCCACAATTGTGGAACTCATTATTTTCAATATATTTTTTGATGTCGAGAGGTACTCTGGTCCTTATCCCCAGCTGGGAGCAGTGCTCTCGTTGTATCATCGATTCACTCCTCGGTTATATCCCAAATTTTTTGGGCTATTGGGATATGACTTTTCAGAAAAGTCACTAGTGTATGCACTTTGCGCGCAAGTGATTTTTTCAGGTGGGTGGAGTACGTTCGTCCCTGCTGCAGTTGGGTTCGTTTCGGGAATGATGTGTGTGAAAGCTAGTGAAAATGAGCTTCCTGAATTCGTGTATTCCATGTGCAAATACTCTTGCGCAGCAATTGTGGACGAAGGTGAGAAAAGATCATGAATTGTCGCTCCTTCTATTCTTTCGTCGCTCAACATTACCTGGTGCCTTATGGGGTCTGCAAATTCAGCACCTGCGATAATGATGTCGCGATCAGTGCAGCGTGGAGCGGAAAGAGGGAATAGACAACAAAGGACTCTTGTTGGAGGAAACGGTCCAGCTCCAGTGGCATCGCGTCCTCCCCCGCCACCGCCAGAAGAGGCGATTGCTCAACTTACCGGCATGGGCTTTGATCGACAGGCAGTGATTCGGGCATTGCAGCAAACTGACAATAATGTGGAAGGGGCAGCGAATAGGCTATTGATGGGCTAAAAGTGTAGATGATATGGTACTGCTACCAAAAAGGGATTATCAACAATGTTATTCACTCAATTTCTCGAATAAGTCTATAAACTTCCAGGTGACCAACATCGAACATCCGTTGGTTGTTTCCTGGAAGTGGTTCATTGTTAAATCCAAGGGCGGGATGACTTTCTCCCTTAACCAAGTCTTTATCCAGACGTATCCCATTCGTTGCATTGTTATTCGCTCCCATAGCAATGAAGTCACTCCTGCTAACCATAAATTGCTCACAGGCGGCATTGTTATCAATACCATCGTAATTACCTGTAGCAGGCATCCACTTGAAGCACTTGGCATCCGGCTCAGCCCTGAACAAAAAACACCCACTGTCCCCATAGGGACGTGTGTTGATGCTCCATTCGTGGGTAGCAAACATACCAATAAGAGATTTTGTCTTGCCGCTGAAAGCCTCGATTAGCACAACTGTATTTTTTGTATTCTCACATTGATGATAAAGTGCTGCCAGCGATCTTCCGTGGATGTCGGTTGAATAAATTAAATCAAGCTTTGTCAATTTCAGTGCCGCAGGAAGCCATTCAGTCAAGCAAAGACGGAGTGATACTGGCTTTGCAAGTATGCACTTTTCAGATGTATAACCAATCGGTTTGCGAGGGGATTGTTCGCTAAAGATAGGCATGTCTTGTAGCGCCCAATTTTCGTGATATTTTATTAGACGGTTGAGAACGCGACGTCTTGGATATCGCAACACTATCTTTCTCAAAGGATTGGGATACATAACGTCCAAATGATTTTGAAATGAAAATGATGGGTTCATTGTCCGATTCCGTATTTGTTCCCACCAAGACTCTGAGCTTGTCAAAATCATTAACTGGATCGTCATATGGTACATTAGTAGATGACACGGTAGAAATCGAAACAGTTAGAGAGCAAACTAACCTTGAGATCTTTCTTTGGGATGATGCATAAAAGTGAGAGTGCCAGTCGGAAGACGGCTTTGCATCCTTCAATCATGAATATATCGATAAATCGTAAGATATCCTTTCATTGTACAGCCCAATCAATAAAACATGGGAATTAGTCACATGAGATGACTGCAGAACAAAAGTTTGAATAACTACCACAGTCGATTTACCTCTCTCTTCAGAAGAGTTACGAAAAATCTCTTGAATATTGGATCAAGGCCCGAATGTGGATCGAGTGCACCGCACTTTTCCATCACCTTGAACGTTGAAGGAAAAAGTCTTTCTACAAAGTATGCATACGTTTTGCACCATGAGTAGTATGCCTTTTGAGAAGATGGAAGAAAATGAGATGAATCGTTGATCATTTCTCGAATAGTTGCAAAGACATAACTCTCGGGCATGTGCGTTAATAGTATAGCAGCTGCAAGTAATCGAAAAATACGTTTTGAGAGTGATATCTTCGATCAAAGAGAACTGATGCATCTAATGCATAACTTACTAATATCAGGTAGGGGTGGGCAGTATTCGACACCAAGCACTTGATGCACAGTACATAGTATTCCCGTCCAAGATCGAGCACCTTCGGCGGGTATTGATCTCGCATTTTCTGTACGAGCTGCTGAATTCCATTCACGGTAATCGTTTTGAATAATTTGTTCGAGGAACGCTTGGTGGACTCCAAAATCAGGAGCAATGACGTCTTCTCTATGAATACCATTTGCGAATGTTGCATTTAGCGCATGCTGCCACGTTGCTTCAATGCTCGTTGTAAGTGATGTCGTGCCATATGATTCAGCATCCGCCACTGGAATATTTGGATTGACAACCCTCATAACAGATGTGATCCACACCGAGCATCGTAACTGGGGCGGCAGCCCCCTGTGACAAAATTGCTTGAGTTGCTTAAGTGAACGCGGCTTTGAGACAGCTGCCGGTGTGCAATCATTACTATTGGTTGGTATGATTTCTTGCCCAAAGAGAGAATCGACGGATGCGACAATTGTTGTCGCTTTATCCTGTGACATGGGCATAATGGTGAATGGTTACCGATTTGTTATTCGATCGATTACAAGTCGAGCAAGGGCAAATAATAATCACATCTGCATTGGCCACAACCTCTGACTTAGTTCAATATCAAGTAGTAGATACCATGTCCATGGCCATGGTGGTTAAGTTGAAAGTGAAAGGAACGGTGGGTTTCATTTTCATTTCATTTTCATTGGGATGGAGAGCTGAGGCATAGCAGGGGGGGCTTTATTCATCCAACAACCCAACTCCAACTCCATCCGCACAGACACAGACACCGATAGAAAACAATGAGCGTTATTGGCGTTGAGTTTATTTCAGCGAGCTATCCGCCTAATTACTAATTACTTCTTAAAAACCTTCACACACACGTAATTATTACGGTACATAATCGCCAATTGCTTTCATTGAGAAACAGGCATCATTTCCAAACGAGGTCATTCCCACCAAAAGTCCAAAAGTTACAACAATAGACAGAAACATCGGAGGACTCCATCAGCAACAGACATTGAATCATGGTAGGAGGTGGCGGCGTTGATGTCAGCGCTAGGCACCGAGATAGAGACGTGCAATACGGGTTCAGCAGCCACGTCAGTTCGCATTATGCTGATATTGAAGATCTAGGTTCATACTCCGACACTGCCCCTGCTGCAACACATCGTACCTCGGCGGACAGCTCCTCTTCTGACGAAGGCCATCTTACAGCCCAAAAGCGAGAACTGGCGACTCGTTTTCATCATGATTACCCAGATATAGAAGAAACTATCACTTTCGATCATCGATCGTCCGAAAACTCTGGCAGGCAGAGAAATAATCAAGAATACTATAATATATTAGAAATGGCAACAAATCGTTTACGAGAAGATGGTTCAGTGCACGATGATTCATCTGGCGATGAAGGTGAGTGTGGAATGAAGGGAATATTGATGAAACATGTACTTTATATCAATTCTTCATGATGCTGTGATGCTACTCTTCACTTTTCGGATAAGTAGCTGTGCGAAAAAAGAAAAAGAAGAAGAAGAGCAAAACCAAAAGAGAAAAGCGCATCAGTCAAAGAAAGATATCGGAAATAGAACAACATGATGATTTAAACAAGGATCGTAGATCTACAATTTTTCCATCCTTGTTTCCGCCCATGATGAATTCTCGAAAAGATAAACATGCTGCGACAAATCGTGCAGATAACGAACATGTGAATTATATCAAAGACAACGAGGTTGACCCGAATGACGATCTCCCCACTTTCACGACAGGAAAGTCAAGTCAATGGAATCCGGCTGCCCTGGTGACGGCGGCCCATGCAAACGACAAAATTGATAGAAACGGATTCTACAAATCAATGAAGGATCGTGCAGACTTGGCATATGGAAGAGTTCAATCATTAAAGACTGTGCATCGAAATGTGAACAATGACGAATACAATCTTAAGAATATTGGAAAAACACGTGGTACTACGTATCAACCTGCCCCACGAGGTAGAAACATTGTTTGGGGTGATGAAAGTATATTAACGAGAGATGACAGTGTGGTGGATCACGAAATAGACGCTGAGAAATCAATTCGTCGAACCGATGATAGAGACGAAGATATCTGCCCATCTGAGCTCAATCAATCCATCGAACATTACACGGAAAATGAGAAGCGTGTTCAAAACTTAATGTGGAGGGAGAAGAGACGGCGCATCGGTGCTATTCTGCTTGCATCGATAACACTTTTTGGCATATGTCTTGGTATTTACTTGTCGCGGAGAGATAAGGGCAGCCCTTTTTCTCCACCAACATCAGCACAACTTGGTGAAAATAATGATGCTAATCGGAAAGATCCACCTCCACGTCCACTTCCGCCATCTCCCACGTCGATTGATGAGGTTGAAAGTTCTAACTTGCACGTCATAACAGAGTCAGAACTCCAATATATCGTGAACACAATAACAACCGACAACTCGGTATTCGATAATCCACACACCCCACAATCGAAGGCGCTTAAATGGTTTCAGAATGACATGCACAAATATAACGGGACTACTGAAGCTCGGGTCGCTCAACGATATGCACTTGCAACACTCTATTTTTCCACCAATGGTACTGGATGGCAGACTAGGACTCAGTGGGGGAGCGGACATGAGTGTGATTGGTACGGCGTTGGTTGTGAAGCTGGAAAAAATGAGTCCGTTTCTGTCACATATTTGGATTTGAATAACAACCTTCTTGATGGCACCATACCACCAGAAATCGGATATATCCTATCATTGGAGCAAAGTGAGTGTGCAACGAAGTATTTGATGGCTTTGATTAGCTTTGCATACTCACACTAAACTCTATTTCATTAGTCCATCTGTGGGGAAACAATTTAGTAGGCTCCATACCCAACACTTTTTCGCAGCTCGTCAATGTGCACACACTGTACCTGGACAAGAACTATTTGGATGGTGAAATGAGTGACATTTTCAACTCAATGAAGAGTCTGAAACACCTTGACCTCTCCCACAATCGACTTCGTGGCCATATACCTCATGGATTAGGCAGTCTAATAAATTTACGTGATGTGCGGCTCAGCAACAACTTGTTCTCATCCTCGTTGCCGTCGTCACTCATTAGCTTGTCCAATCTCCAAACATTGCTCCTCGATTCAAACGCCATAAGCGGATCTCTGCCTTCATTGATGGGGGATATGAGATCGCTCGTAACACTTAGGTAAGAGATCTAATAATTGCATGATTCACCATCCTTTTCATTGTTGGCTCAGCATGAATATTTTGCATACAACGACGATCAATATCCTACAGGCTACACGGAAACGACATAGAAGGTCATCTTCCGAATTTTTTAAATGCCATCAATCTCGAAGAAGCCCAGTGAGTTAATGAGGATTATCTTAATCATTCGGTTGGATTATTATTCTGTCTAAATTCTTGCCTTCATTTCCGGTCGGTGTCACGTGCAGCTTTGATGGAAACTATTTCTCTGGCACGATACCAACCTTTGGGTCACGTCTGCGTGAACTCTATCTAGGTCAGAACTCATTGACTGGAAGCATTCCTGATAGTATTGGTGACCTTATCAAGTTAGAAATCTTTACTGCGAATGGAAATAACCTGAGCTCATCAATACCGAGCACTCTTTCAAAAGCGACGCAACTAAATATCCTCGACTTGTCAAACAATAGGCTGAGCGGAGAAATTCCTCACGAATTTGCAGAGTTGATCATGTTGCATGAGTTACGTCTTGATCATAATAGATTACGCGGATTCCCCGATTGGCTGGGTTCGATGTCGCATATCCAGATCGTGCATCTCAACAACAATCTTCTTGATGGCATGCTGAATCTTCCCCTGGATGTAGGGGAACTAAATGATCTGACTGAATTTGCAATTCAGAATAATGACCTCACGGGCGTTGTCGATGAATTCATGTGCGACCTCTTATTGAATGTTCTAACGAGTGATTGTTGGGGATCACCTCCACGAGTAGACTGCGTGAGTTTGAGAGCGAATCGATTGCCATAAATTTTGTTCACTCGTCAATCCTAATCTTGTCTCTATTTTTTTGCTCCTAGCCTTGCTGCACGGAATGCTTCTAGACAAATGCCAAGTCTTTTGTGATGACCCCATTGTGCAACTCCCTGTATCCACTGTTTAGATGCGTAGTGCTGATTTGAACTATTGTATTTATAACCATCTCATTTAATTACAAAAAATAAGACACTGGCCTCGACAAAAATACGACGAATATTGAATATTCCTCTGGTTGCTTGGACGAATCGACAACTAGATATTATTTCTCAATGCGTGACCTATGTTGATCTTCTGGAAGGACAGAAGCACAGTCCATTGATAAATTCTTTTCTTACAAACGTCACGGATACACTGAATCTGTAAAATTTCTATCCTTGCTCCAAGAGAATACCCATCCTGTTCCGGCACACTTGTTACACACCTCCAGCCCATCATCGCACACTGGACAATCTTTTCCAATGCCATCATAAAACAATGTATCTGTCTCTCCGCCGATAGCCGACATCATGCTTGTTCCACCACAAAAACGGCAAGTCATAACGCCTTCACTCTGACATGATATGCATTTATCAGGCCCTGGGTCGGCCCACCACAGTGCACGTGAACGTCGAGAGATTCCAGGGGACGCCAAACTATTCGAAACCATTCTATCCACAGTACCCTCGTTCAATTTCGTCAAAGATACTACCGGTGGAATCACGCCAAAAGAATCGCATAGATCTTCGCAATCATCATCATGAAAGGTCGCAAATGTTGAGCTGATCTTTTCCCGAAAGCCTATGTTTATGTTGCGATGATGAGGGAGTTTACCCACGGATATCAATGAAAATGCCTGGAGTGGAGAAACGATGTATCCAGCGCATATTATTTGGATGACTGAAGAAAGCCGCATCAAGGACATCTTGTTCGTTACTTTGAGTGAGATGGTGACATCCGATGCCGATGGGGTGGCGGTCGGCATTTCCAATTCCTGCACTCTTTGCCTTTGCTTCTCCTGCTGTTGTTTGTTGTTTTGGTTCTGGGAGGAGTTCGGCGTCGGAGGTCGGAGGGGATGGAGGAGGGCAGATGGCTGCGACCCGCTGCGACAGATGGCAAATCTTGACTCGACTTCAATAAATTCCTTGTCTCTCAGTACTATGACCTACTACTACTGTACACTTGGTATGCACTGACAACCAACCACAGTCCCCCAGGGCTCATCGCGCCAAATTTTGTTCCAAAAATATTTTTTCCCGCCAAACTTTTCTACGTAGAGGAACTCGTAATAAATGTACCAAAAATATCATGCCGTCCTCTAGCTGTTATTTTCACTAACATTTCAATGAAATTGATCGGCATTGCCATGGTACTACT
>JALLAX010000369.1:0-13387 GCA_036939555.1 Discostella stelligeroides
GTGCCTTGAGGCGTTCAATAACTGGTCGAAATGGACGATCTAATTGGATTTCAAGTTGCACGTCGGGGTGGGGAACGACAGGTGGCAAGTGATTCCTAAGGGGAGGTATGGATGGAGGAGGAAAAGAATGGTTAGCAAATCCACAAGGTTTCGAAATGACGTTTCAGTACTTCTTCCAAGCGAAACGAAACTCACTGCCATTCTTCGGCGCGCAATATTCTAACGGGAACAGCATGGTGTATATCCAAAGTTCCATTAGCACAAGAAGTATCCAAGCATAGACACGGTAAACCCCCTCGCTTCGCTAGTTTCATCACTACAATGACGGATGGTGTCGAGTAGAAGGAGGAAGAGCTTCTGCTGCGAGAAGAAAAGGATAAATTTCTATCACCACTATTATGAAGCGGAGTTGACTTGGCACCATCTCCTCCTCCAGTGCTGCAACTGCCACCCCCGCCACCCAGTGACTGCAAAGTTGCCGCCAATGCCGTACGCAACTGAACCAAGTCGATATCAAATACAATGACGTTATCGGCAAGACTGTCGATTTTGAGGTCTAAGAATATCCCGTGCATGGCAATTAGTTCCGTAAAGCATGATATGCCTTCTACTCCCACATCGCCTCCTCCTCCACCACCAAGTTGAGAACTGATGCCACCGCCGCCTCCGCCGTCGGAGGTCCTTCCCGCGCCCCCTCGCGAGGAGATGCGTAAAACTTCTGGATCTAGATACATGGTCGTGCCGCTGCCTATGGATCTGCTACTGCCATCGAGGCCAACACCGCCACCACCAGTCAAACGCGATATGGGTACGATGACATTATGAAAGAGCTGCACGTGCTCAAATGCCATTCTTGACTTGAACCTCATGGTGAAGGGAAGGAGAGATAATGTAGGGTAGTACGAAGTGAGAAGCTGTGTGAGGCGGCCGGGAGGGCATATTATTAGGTACGAGGTACGAGGTATCTTCCGTAGGGTAATGCGTCTGCGTCTCTGTCTACTGCTGGTACTGTCTCTTGACCCTTGCCCTATGCCTATGGTGTGCCTTGACCATGATGATTGATGAATTGATGATGATAACCTTTCTTCTACTCCCTACACAATGATCATACAGCATTCACGCTAAAAAACAATACTGGACGGTGGCTATCGACGGCACAAGCATCGAAATAGCAATAGCAATAGCAATAGGTAGGCAAGGATGCACCGGCTTACAAGACGCGGCTCGTTGCCAACAAGTCAGCCTTCTCCACCGTTATTATCTGAGGAGGAAAGTCATCGCGGTAGCAAGAGCAGAATTAGACGATCAACCGCAACCGCTTTCAAATCCTTTTCCATCATTCGGATCCTCTGGCCACTTTTGGTGGTAGTATTTGTCATCATTACTTCATACATAAATTTTGTATTCTAACCAGGCATGAGCAACAAGATGAATGAGATCTCAAGCAACAGTGCAAATACAACTTTAGAATCGACGCCGGCGCGTCAGTGCACACCCGATCAACTGCTAGTAATCAAGCGCCAGTTGCCTCCCGATGATTGTGTCAAGTATCGACGTGAGCCATGGACGCAACGATGCTCTTTATCGTATGCAACAAGATGTGGGTATTTGATATTTGATATCGTCACGAAACTGTCCTACCTTTATATTTTGCTGTGACTTAACTCAGATGCTTCAAAACTACCTACCGCTCATTACGTTATTCTCAATAGGTCCGGATGCAGTATGGCTAGAGAAACATTATACAAAAATTCATTTCGCTTCAGGCTCCAACATTGGTCGATTACCACCACCCTTCCTGGCGGTATTTGTTGGATGTAACAAAGGATTTGATGCCCTCAATGCTCTTCGAATGGGTTCCAGCAATCCGACCTTTGATAAAAGTTTGTGGAACGATGCCATAACGGAGCATGGGAAGTTGTCTCTGCATAGAGATGTCTGTAATGAAGTGACACGTCCACAGTTCGACTTGCCTGTCGAGGGAAGAATTACGGCGCCTTCCGCGTCATCGTCGTCCTTATTTTCACAAGTTCACTGCATTGAACCCATGCCTGCTACTGCACGTGGTAAGAGGTATTTATCTCATACGAATCTTCCCATTTCACTCATTTCTAATTCGTGGTGGTACTTCCTCTCTTATCAATGTCCGAAACAAAATAATTANTCGTCGTCCTTATTTTCACAAGTTCACTGCATTGAACCCATGCCTGCTACTGCACGTGGTAAGAGGTATTTATCTCATACGAATCTTCCCATTTCACTCATTTCTAATTCGTGGTGGTACTTCCTCTCTTATCAATGTCCGAAACAAAATAATTAGCACTTCAGCGAGCAGCACATGAAACCAAATATGATTCAATGGGCTTCATCGTGTCACATGCGGCATTATCAAATGAGGATGGTTTCGTCTCCTTTGCCGCAGAGGGTGTAGTTGGCGTAGAAAATAAAGGAATTGGCAACACCAATTGCGAAAGTGATCCAAACAATTGTGTCAATGTTACAAAATATAGTCTGGATTCTTACATGGAGAAATTTGTACCAACGAAGGACAATAGCAACCTGCCGATCAATTACTTGAGTGTGGATGTGGAAGGTTGGGATTTCGAAGTATTATTAGGCGGGAAAAGAAATTTGGCACGAGTGCATTACTTGGAATTCGAATACAATTGGGTTAGTATGTTTCTATCTTGTCTAGTGAAATTTCTCTCAATGTCTCATGAATTGTGTTACCACAACTCTCTGGTAAAGGTTGGGCCGTGGAAGAATCAGCCTCTGTTCGATGTGATTCAGATCTTAGATGCACAGTTTGGATTCACTTGTTATTGGGCAGGGTTCAACAATACCATATGGCGAATAACCAATTGTTGGTTGGATCACTACGAATCTCATTTTTGGAGCAATATCGCTTGTGTGAATAGAAATATTCATGAGGTGAACGATCTTGCCGATGATATGGAAGATCTTTTTATGCAGACACTGGAGAAAGGAGAGGATGCTATACGAGACTACGAGCATCGTTTTCGGAGAGGTGATGAATGAAGTCACAAACATAAATTTCGAATAATGTTAATAAATCAACGAGGAACACCAGTCTCGGGGATATCCACAATTGCATCTTTGCACAGTCCATTTTGTTTCCTGTATGATTCTTCAAACATCTTCCTCTTAACACAGTTGTCGGCAAAATTACGTATTGCTTGCCATCGCTCCGGATCTTTCAACCGCGATGTTGCCTCTCCTCCTCGAGCATCCATCTCCTCTTGCACAATCTTCCAGAATGCAGTCGGTATTTCATGATGAACAAGAGATACAACATCCGAACATGCTTGCTCACAAACATGACTCCTCCCGGCACACAATGGTAATTTTGCAAGTTCTGTATAGGTCACTTCATTCGTCTGAGACGATAGTTTGGTATATCCAATTCTATACCCTATAAATATTCCAAACATGGATTCGAACATGAATGTTGCAGATTTTTGTACCCATCGTACTACCGATGATTTAGTCTTATCGGCGAGCGCTTCGGCTTCTTTGATTTGTCTTGCCTTTCCAGGGTTGAGTTTGGTAAGGAGTTTCCCTGGTCCATAGCGTAAGGATACAAATGCCAATGTTGTCATGGTTAACCCGCCTAAAAATGCATTGCGTTCGTTGGCAATGATACGATCGATAATAGACCGCTCGGAGGCGTATTGTTTCTTGATCAGTGACGGATTGACGTCATGATGTTTGCTAGGAGGAGGATGAGATGATGAATGCCCGTAGTAAGCCGCTAGTAAGAGTCCTCTGTGCTTGTGCAATAAATTTTGTATTTTGTTGTGGTAGACATTCTCTTTCGAGAGCTCGTTTTCCACGCTGATGCTTGGCGGGATGGTGCTCATGGTCGTTAACTGTTTCAACACAACATCATCATCATCATTGGATGGGATAGTTTATTGGCTATTGCTAGATAGTGCTATTGGCTATTGCTATTGGGGATCATGATCATGAATCATGAATCATGGAAAAAATGGATAAGTCGGTGAAGCCGGTTGTTGAACGTCTGTCTTCGTTAGGCTCTTGTTGTACGAGTCTATTCGCAATTCATCAATCATGAACTGATACTGATTGATACTGTGATAGTGATAGATAGTAGCAGGTTTGCCGCCGCCCGTGATAATTAACAATGTCAAACAATCCCCTCCTCCATCGCCACTTTGTATTACCAGGACAGGTCTTAGCCACATCTCACTCGGAATCCGACGGTGGATTTTTGCGCGGGCACGGCACCTACATTGAACTCGTCCCCGACGACGAAGACGAAGACGATGAAGACGACGACAACGATACTATCGATGAAACAGCAAGAATTTCCTCCTCGTTTGGAAAGATCAAAAAGAATAAATCATTATTTGCAGGAGACGGATGGGGAAATTTCGATACATCCAATGTCGTCGTCATGCAAACTGCTGCCGATGGTGACAAGCATAGCAACGGAGGCGATGATGCTGCCATGGCCGATGCAAATGATGACAACAACAACGAAAATACCAATACTAATGAACAACAACAAGAACCTCCACTACTCTCCAAAGGTCCACAACGCTTAATAGCCTCCGTCGCTGGTACAGTCGAACGCGTAAACAAGCTCATTAGTGTCATACCCCTATCTCCATCCATCTACAATGGCCAGGTGGGAGATTTGGTCATCGGCCGAATTGTCGGCGTGGGCGGATCGAGATGGAAGGTTAGTCTCACATGTTCTCCTCCTTCCTCTTCCGGGAGCAACGGTAGTATGAAAGAGGGTCAACTTCCATTGAGTGGGGTCAACCTTCCCGGAGGCGTCCAGCGCATACGCACTTCGGAAGATGTCTTGGCCATGCGCAGTCTCTATAGAGAGGGAGACTTGCTTACATGCGAAGTTCAGCAGGTTCAGAGAGATGGAACGTTGATACTGCACACGCGTAGTTTGCGATATGGCAAGTTAGAAAATGGTGTGTTGGTGACTGTCCCTCCACACTTGGTGGGAAGGAGGAAGAACCATTTCGTGACATTACGAGGATTGGGTGGAAAGAAGAAACGAGGAAGTAATGACGATAGAATCTCTGATGCCATGAATGTTGATAATCCTGGTGAGGATGCTGTTGATGATGATGATGATGATGGATCTAATGTCGATGTATACCTCGGTCTGAACGGCGGGATATGGATCCAAAGAACCGTCCCATCCAGTTGGGAAAATGCCATTCGTGCCGATCAAGATGAACGTGCCCCATTGGCCGAGACATTGCAAAAGTTGCGTCAGCGACATGCATCGGCGCGTGTATCCCCGGCTATGAGAGAGGGGATTGCACGAGTCCGGAATTCGATTGATTGTTTGCGCTTGATTCATTGTCAGATATCGCCGGAGAGTATTGAGATCGTAGCCCGTGCAAGTTTGGATGCGGGGGTACGAGTTGCTGACATGTTGTTGCCGGGATGGGTTGTTAAATTGACCGAGGGCACTCGACGTCATTGAAGAATCGAATCGTTATGACAAACTAACTGTGGTCTAATACCACACAATAACATCTTGTCTCATGAAACACATTATTTACATTAAGTTTTTACCAATCCTTGTCTCGATGAGTGATAGTAGATTGCCAATTTCCTTAACTCCTTTGTATGGAACAAATCTAAGCAATTTCCCCTTCTCCTCCCAGTATTGAAGCACTGGTTCTGTCTCCCTGTGATACACATCCATCCGAACTTTGATTGTATCAGAAGTGTCATCATCTCGCTTCTTCCAGTGTATATCAGGATTGCAATGCATTGTTCTGCACTCAGCTGCTTCATCATCTGGTAGCATTGGAGGCATATCAAATCCCAATTCATCTAGTACACCATTCACATTCAAGCTTTTGTTACATAGGATGCATTTTCGTCGACCGAGTATCTTTGTCATGCATATATGCTGCGGTACATCTAATTGTACTGCAAGAGTTGGGCATAACTCGCTTGGCCATTTGTCGAGAAGAGATGCTTGTCGGTCAGTTCGTGGGTAGCCATCCAGTATAACATGATATTTTTGGTTTGAACAATTATTATTTGCTTGGATTCTATCCGTCAAGCATTGTAGGACTGCACCATTGACTAGTTCATCGTCGACCAATGCTCCCGAATTGAGAATTTTGGCAATATGTTTATCTCGAGATGAAGTCTCGCGTAATATATCACCGACGCTGACAAAAGATGCATTGAGCAATCGAGATGCCAATAGAGCACCGTATGTTCCCTACGCGTGAGAATGTATACAATGAGAAATGGAATTAGGAAATGAGCTTGTGCTCGGAAGAATATGCAATCAAGAACTGTCTACTATTTACGCGTGATTACCTTACCGCTGCCTGGAGCGCCGATCAGTGATATGATTGACGTTGAGATCATGATGATAATGATGATGATGGGATCGTTGGCGTCGGTTCGTATCGCTAGGAAATGAAATAATGTTCAGTTGGCATTTGGCATTCATCGTCAAACTCTCTGCTACTGCNTACCGCTGCCTGGAGCGCCGATCAGTGATATGATTGACGTTGAGATCATGATGATGATGATGATGAAGTTGATGATGATGATGATGATGATGATGATGGGATCGTTGGCTGGTCAGTGGGCATCGCTCGGCAGATCGGCATCGTCAAACTCTCTGCCTCTGCCACGTGTAGAGTGATGAAGTACGTATTAGTCTCTACCGTACCGTACGTAATCTCTTCTCTCATCCCGCGCTCTCCGCCGCCGCAACCACAACCACAACCACAACCACTAATAACGCCGCCGGATCCATACTACTACACTCCTACCCTTGGTGGTGATCTTCGTAGCACTAATTCGATCGAGTTTGACGGCGATTTAAACTCTCCATCGATTTAACTCAGAAATGGGAGTTCCAAAGGTGAGCTTCGTTGTCGTCGCTTTGTAGTTTGAATTCAGAAGGCGGTTAACACAATCAGGGCTGATGCGGCTGCATCGGCATCGGCATTCCTTTGTCTGAGGTTGGCGTCGCATGTCGTCTACGATAAAGTGGTTATCTATGTGACGAATCATGGCTATATTTACTGTCTCACTTCCCTCCTACTCCTCCCAACATACTCGCACTATATTAGTTTTACCGCTGGCTCAGTGAACGCTATCCAAAAATCAACCAAGTGATTACAAATGAAGCGCTCTTGCCCGAATTTGATCACTTATACCTGGATATGAATGGGATTATCCACGGATGCACCCATCCAAGTCATCTTGATGTGTCCGATGTTCTTACCGAACGGGATATGATTTTTGGAATTATGCATTGTGAGTTTCAACCATTTCACCTGTATTTACTTTTTTACGAATGCAACAACTTGTTATTAATATTATTTATTTCGTTGCCTTGGATTGTTTGCCTTGGATTGTTGGCCTTGCTTAGATCTCGATCGCATCATTACACAAATTGTGAAACCAAAAGTTTCCGTTTATATGGCCATCGATGGAGTGGCACCGCGGGCCAAAATGAATCAACAGCGATCGCGTAGATTCCGTTCCGCCAAGGACTTGGCCGAGGCGACAAAAGATAAGCGTATAATTCCTGCCGATGGTAGCAGCAGCGGTATTTCTGATGCTGCTGATCCCTACTCGGGGGCATTTGACTCCAACTGCATCACTCCTGGAACGGAGTTCTTGCTACGCATTTCGGAGTGTATTCGGTACTTCATTCGGAAGAAGATTAAGGAGGATCCTTCGTGGAAAAACTTGAGTGTTATTTTCTCGGGTCCGGAAGTGCCCGGAGAGGGTGAACACAAGGTGAGTTTATGTTCAGTTCAGAATAAGACGGAATTTATGGAATTTGTGCTAACTCATTATTTGTCAGATCATGCAACACATTCGTGACATGAGAAATCAACCTGGATACAAGCCAAATACTCGCCACTGCATGTATGGCCAGGATGCAGATCTGATCATGCTTGGGCTAGTATCTCATGAACCTCATTTCACGTTACTGCGTGAAATTATTGATTTCAGCGGAGGATTTAGTCGTAATAATAATGCGTTGAAGGAGGTGAAGAAATTCACGAAGCAATCGGATTTCCAGCTGTTGCATCTATCCATCCTTCGTGAATATCTCGAGTTTGAGTTCGCCTATGGACTGGAATCAGATACGTATGACCTTGAGAGGATGATTGACGACTTTGTTTTCATGACATTCCTCGTTGGTAACGACTTCCTTCCCCACATGCCTTCGCTTGACATTGGGGATGGTGCCTTCATGCTGTTATTTGATACATATAAGGAACAAAGGCCTCAGTGGGGGGATGGTCAATATCTGACAAACTGTGGTAAAATTAGTGATCCTGCGAGGCTGGAGGCATTTTTGGAGGTCATTGGCGCAGCTGAGGGTGAAATTTTTGAGGAGCGGGAGAAGAATGAGGCAAAACAGCTGGAGAAACAAAGGAAGTGGGACAAGAGAGACGGCACTCCTAGTAAAACGCCAAGTGATTTGGAATTAAATGCGGAGGAAGAAGCGAAACAAAATGAATACTTGACGATGGTTCAGTCGATGATGAATGATGTATCACTGAAAGGAAAGACGGTAGTGGAAGGATGGACTCCAAGCGATCCATCTCAAAAAGATCACAAGGGGAGATACTACTTTGAAAAGCTTAACCTCATGCCCACCGACGTGGATTCTCATCTTGCACTACGAAAGTCCTACATGGAGGGACTCGTGTGGTGTCTTGCCTACTACTACCGAGGTTGTATTTCTTGGGGTTGGTTTTTCCCTTATCATTACGGGCCCATGATAAGCGATTTAACTAACCTCAAAGAGGTGTTCAAGAGTATCAAGTTTGAAGTAGGACAGCCCCTGAAACCCTTTGAACAACTGATGGGGTGTCTTCCGCCTGCGTCATCTGCACTTGTTCCTCGTGCCTATCGCAGATTGATGTGCGCGGCGGATTCACCAATCAAGCAATTTTATCCGGCAGATTTCGTCGTTGATATGAACGGGAAAAGGTATGTCTTTCTTCTGCAATTATATTGCTAGTTCTATTTACTTTGTGATCTGCTGTCTCATCTGGAATTCTTGGCTCGTTAGAAACCCATGGGAAGGTGTCAATATCCTTCCCTTCATTGACGTCACGCTTCTTAAGCAAGCTATTGCAACACATTGTCCCGATACTTGCCTCACTGAGGATGAGCGCCATCGGAATCGAATTGGCGATGTTTTCTGTTATACCTACGATGCTGCGGTACACGATACCGTGCCATCATGTAACCGCGATATTGGTCTCCCAGACATAGTGAAATGCAATTCACGTGTTCAATTATTCAAAAATCACAGTGAATCAAATGTATCATTCAAACCTGAACTAATTCCCGGAACAAAGATTCCTTACCCAGGGTTCCCATCTCTGAAGGTGCTCCCGATCGAACATGTTGAATTAAGAAACGCTGGTGTGAATTGCTTTGGCTTCGCATCGAAGTATCCTAACATGATTCTCACTATGAAGAGCCTTCCGCAATTACCTGGTGCAGAGCAACTTGCCCGCAATCTCCTTGGCAAAACTATTTTTGTGAATTGGCCAATGATGCATGAGGCAAAGGTAATATTATTTCTCTCTCTCGAACTGTTACAAATTCATCACCGATGAAGTACTAAATTCTTTTCGCAATATCCCATCGGCCATGGGTAGGTTGTTGCGGTTACAGACTCGTTCTGCGAAGTTCGGCTCGTAAAAAAGTTGCTTAAAACACGAATGTTTGGTCCTCCTGAAACTGAACGTTGGAATACTGATTCCGCTATGTTCGTGGAGCAATACCTCTCGGGCGCTGGCTATCCTGGCTCGGGGGGGGTGTCGATTGGTGATGTTCAAATTCGACTGAAAGTTGTCCCACTCCAAGGCATGAAAACATCACCTGTCGATGGGTCAAGCAAGAAGGTGTTTGGAAAAGAAGAAGCGGACGTACCCATCCAGTTAGCATTAGCCACATCGCCTGCCCCCGATCCTCGTTTCATAGCCCGAGGCCCCATGACGCTAAAAGATCGATTTCCTCCTAAGTGTCGTGTTGTTCTGACAAAAGGCAAATACAGAGGCTGTATTGGCACTGTTCTTATCACAAATGACGAAGACAAGGTGGGCGTGAAAGTGCAAGTTATACCTCCCGAACCACCGTTCGGACTCGCAATTGCGAGGGGTGTTCAAGAGTCTTATATCTCTAGTCATGATGCAGCTAAGATTCTACGCATTGATCCCAGAATTTTCGCAAGGGTGACTGGAAATCTCTTCTTCAGCCCAGGAAAATATGACCTCGGCTTAAACTTAACTTACAAAGACAAAAAGTGTGTTCTCGGTTACACACGTGTGAAGAAAGACCCATCAACAATGAATAATAGGAAGAAGGATGCGAACGCATGGTCGGCAGGAGACACAGTGCTGGTCGTTGGAAGCAGGCGCATGTCTACTAACGACCAATCAGACTCTGGAGGGGATGAAAATCGTCGAGTGTTTTGGGAATACACACCAAAGGCCGTCCGCTTGGTTGCTGCCTACAAAAACGCTTTCCCTAATCTCTTTGCATCTATTTCAAGGGCTCCAGGAGAACGCTTTTATGATGCGAAAAAAGTGTTTGGTCCAAAGGGTGAAGAAATATGCGCTAAAATTCTTGATTGGCTGAAATCCACTGAGACCGCAACAATGCCCCGTCTACCTCATACCACTGAAGCAATGCCAGTGGCTGCAGTTCATGCGGTGCAACGAGCTGCTGATGTAAGATCTTCTACTCTTGAAAAAGATGGTGCTGTGAAGGAAAGCAATGTTAAAATTCCTCCTTCCGCTCTCTATCGGGAAGGATCGACTGCTGCCACCGATATTTTGCTCGCTTCCGAACACAGTGTTAGTGCTCCTCCTGAGCTCGGTGATAGAGTTGCAAATCTTTGTGCCAATGGTGTGCCCTTCGGAGCCAGGGGCACAGTTGTTGCGATCCACGATCCTTCCGAAGGCTGCGTTGAAGTTGTCATGGATGAAGAATTCATTGGAGGGTCAACTCTGCAAGGAACTTGTTCGAACTTTCGTGGCAAACTCTGCGTGTGGAACCATTTGTTGAAAATATCTGCTGCTGATAGCAAAGGGATTGTTGACAATGTGCTGCCAGCTGGAGCGGCCAAGGCTGCCATTGATAAATTAATTCACGAAATTCAAGAAGCAGATGCAATACCTGCTGATAGCAATATTGCTCCCGCGGTGAGCCCCTCAAGAACAAACCCGAGACAGGCGACGCCTACTCGATCGAATTCCGCTGCCCGTGGCGGTGTGAGACAAGGGGCATGGAGAGAGGCACGCGGGCCCCCAGAAAAGATTCTTGGCTTCACCAAGTATAGGAAAGCTTCAAATGGTTTTGAAATATGGAAGGAGCTAATTGACCAGAGTTCGAAGAACGCAGATAGGGCAGGTGAGAACCAAATGAGCAACTCTGCGGGAGTGCTTAGATGTGAGATTGGGGTTAGAAGCGACCCAGGTAATTTGCCGACTACAGCAACCGATGCGACAGAGGGGCTTAAGGCACTACTTGGAGTTGCGGGTAATATTGCTCAACAAAACACCAAAAAGTCTCCAGGGCCCCCCAAAACAGTGGCTGATATGTTCCTTCAGATGATGGGGGATAAACCGGCCCCTGGGCCACCACAAGGCACACCGGGTCTGCAAGCATCTCGCCCTGCCTTTAATTTTACGTACGTGAAAGACGGGGAAGAGCAACCTACCACAACAAACGTAGCGCAAGAGACGACCATGATGATGACTCCTATGGCTATGATGCCGCAGTTGTATCCTCCCCACTTCCCACCAATGCACATGATGCCGCCAAACNATGACTCCTATGGCTATGATGCCGCAGTTGTATCCTCCCCACTTCCCACCAATGCACATGATGCCGCCAAACATGGCACAACCCATCCCAGTGATGAACATGGGGACACCAATCTCAGGAATTGGAATTTCCTATCCTCCAATCAATGTTTCTAATACAACGGCAAGTAAAACTGTATCCACAACCACGCCTGCGAAGAAAGGCTCGTCAATGGTACCATCTGTGGTACTGAAGGCCAAGCGATAACATGTACGCTCAAGCTCATCTAGGAATAATCAGAGGTAATTTATCATGTTCAGGCTGAGATTCAGCCTAACCATAGTACCTGCATTCAATTATCCAAGGTAGTCCACTGGATGTAAGCATCTGAAACGTTTTGTAAACTCAACTTCAGCCTGTCTCTGCAAGTTCGTTCTACAATCTTACTCCCTATCGTGCCAAACCCCGGCGGCATTGGTAAAAAATGTGGCAAGTTTATTGTAAGCGTCAGAGTCAGACTTCCCTCTAAAGAATATATCTGGTCAGCTGTGTTGTCATCTTCCTTCCACGTTACGATATTCCTTCCTTCAAATTTTGATCGCTTCATCGCGGACACGAAGGTGTTTCCAAAGCGACCGCTCTCCTCAACTTCTGTCATTGCATCAATGATGGATATGATAACAGTTTCTTCGGCTGGATTCTTTTCAATTTGGCTGATGAAGACAGGTGAAATTTTCATCCCAAACCATCCGACGGTAGCCTGGCGGCATTCCCAAACGTCCGACATGCCGCTCTCCTCTTTGTCTTCGATTTTCCTGCATCGAGATATTTCTGTTCCGAGCAACGACGCAATGGAGTCTGAAGATGTTGTCAAAAATTCAGTTAGGGACTTATTCTCATCGTTGGTGTCAATTGGAGGTATAAAGTGTTGAGCGTTCGCAGTGCCAACAAATCGAATTGTTCCAAACAATCGCGTCGAGAGTCTCCGGTCCGAAAGGACGTAGTTGGTATTGGGCGGTGAAAAGCCAAGCACTAAATCGATTGGTGTTAACAAAAATATTATCAATATTATCATCAGGGAAACTACTGCTATTGTTTCCGCCATCTATGAAGTAGGTGGATTAAGTGTTAAGGTTAGGAGGATTTGGGGCAAATCACAAATCAGGGTCAATGGCACTATGGCCATGGTCAAACCTGTCTCCCGTCTAATTTTCGTGTTCGGACCGAAATGTGGATTTTGGGATCAATTTTCAATTTTAGATTTTCGAATCAATTTAATTTTTCCAAATCGATGATTTTAGCTATTTCTTATTCGGTGGTATCGTATGGTAGATAGTAGATTGGAGAAGATTAACATTAACATTAACATGGACATCGGGTGAACCGTGCCAATGTGCCAACCGGAACCGGAAGTACTGATCTGTAGTAATTGCCTGCCTCTCGCCGAAGAGTTCACCTTGATACTACGAGCCATTCGCCCCCTTGTTGAGTAAAGAATTGACGCTGAAAATGATTTCTATGATAATGATTCTTAACCAAAAAGGCGAGA
>JALLAX010000370.1:0-12159 GCA_036939555.1 Discostella stelligeroides
CAGAGGAGGACCTTGTATTAGATGCTGATGTAATTCTCGCTCATTGCAAAATCAGCGAGGGTGAGGCTGCAGCAAAACATCGCCGACGTTCGTAACTTTTTTCACCGACTTCCCGACTTCGGTAGATGTAGATGACTTTCTCCTCAGGCAGGCTGCGCCAGAGCCGCGAGAATACCACCAAATAAAGCCAACCCCTCCCTCATTATGATGGCTCACAGCAGCGAACTCGCACTCATCGACAACACCAGAGCCATGCCCGAGACACAGGATCATCACGCCGGCCCGATCTCCATCGCCACCATCTCCTCTGGCTTCGAAAAGGGAGATTTCCTCGTCCGCGAAGAGAAGGGTCAACGCGTCTATTTCGACTTTTTTGAGGAGGCCTTCAATTATATTGCATACAAGGGATACATTCGCATGCCGAAAGAGGAGGAGCGAGAGTGGATTGATCAAATGAATCATGTGCATGCTAGTGTGAAGGGGGGGATGAAGTACAATACGGGGACGCTACTCATGGTGCTGTTTCGACCTCTCGAGACGGATAAATATTAAGGAAAAATAATTCGTCGGTGATAGTTAATTGAAAGCGGGGTGAACAAAATATTAAATGACGTGTCTACGGAGGGGATATAAAAGTAAATATTACAGGATGGGAGCGAATAATGTAGATGGGCAAAAAATTACCCAACCAAGCTGAAAATAAATCTAAATTAATTGTGTTTTATGTATGTGATTGGACCCTCGGCTCCATGTTAATCACTTTCTCGAATCTTCAAGCTCTCCCATGCTGTCGTCCTGACAACATCCTTGCTATACCATAGGACAGTGCCATTCCCAGTAACGAGCCTGTGGCATTCCAAACAAACTCAAACACACGCGCTTTGATCCTCTCTCTTTGCAATTGTCGATGCGTGGCACTCAACCGATCCTCGTGGACAGATTTTGCCTCGAGGGTACAACGGGCCGTCATCTCAGCAGCCGATGCCGAGTTGAACGGGGAAAGACTTTTCTCCCCATGATGGATAGTAGTCGAAATATAATGAAAATGCCGTCGTGCAACATATTCAATTGTTGCACTCTCAAGGGCATCCACGTTGGTAAATCCTTGTGTTGAACTGAACATGGATTGTCCGTGCGCAGCGGTAACTTCATCTATGTGATAACCTGCTTTTGGCATCCCTGACGCTCCGCAGTCACTGTGCACCGCCACGCTCCCAGTTTCATCGGTTGCATTCGTGTTATCGATGTCATTCGTTCGAGACAATATAAACACCTTTTCATATCTAGTTGCCAATTCATTCCCAATCACCAAATGCACATCGTTTTTCTCCATGGCCAATACTGACTTTTGACGTAATATTGAGGCATCAGTCTCGAGTTTGAAGCTGACTACGAATGCATGAGGACACCATATCCGTCGCAGCGTGGGAATAACCTTGGTTACCGGGTAGAGAGTCATTGTGAGGGTATTATCGGGCTGAATCTTGGCTCCGTTTTCAGTTTCTCTCATTATTTCCGATTCAGTAGAGGATGATTTGATTCCATGATACTCTCGGCTTTGTATCTTGTGCAATGTCCTTTTCTCCTCAGGTATGTAGAAGTCACTCACTGCCGCGGTAAGATAGACTAGTGCCAAAGAGCCGCAAATATGTATTGCCTCTGAACAGAGTTGTAATTTATGTATATAATCATCCACTGTAGTGAATTCTATGGTGAGTAGCAGCCCCTGACGTTTGATGCGCTTGTAGTTGCGTAGAGTCACCTGCAGCTGTGGGGAATGGATTATTCGAGGATTGAGTGACAGCTCCCCTCGTTGATTTTTTGATCGTGGTGGCAGTGACTCTGTAACTACTTGTGCATCCCTTTGGTTGGAATACATCCAAGGATCAAATGATACTGTTTTTTCCTTCACCTCAAACGATTCATCATCCATATCCTGCAATCCATCACCCTCGTCGTCGCCACTGCCTGTCCCACCACAATCAAATAACACACCCAACGAATCAAAGGTAGGTCCACCACTACCACATTTCAACACATTACCTAATATCCTACCAAAGGGAGCTACACTTCCCTCCCTCTTCAGATGTATCACGGCATAGCCACGTTTACAGAATTCTTCAACGGCGTGGGCTCCACGCGTTCCGGTAGAGAAGTTCTCGATGTATCGAACGCAGTTGTGTTCAAGGGGGGCGGATGTTCCACCAGAAGTGACGAGAGCTAGGGGCAAGTGATGGGCGGTGTGACGGGTGGTGAAATTTAGCAGTTGACGGAGGAGATGTTCATCATTTTCTGTGAGAACGGAAGTCATGGTTCATGTTCAAGTTCGTTCAGGCTGTTTGTCTGTTGCTGTTGCTGTTGTCTGTTTGTTTGGTGTTTTGGTTGGGCGCGCTCGCTGTGGCGGGAAAGTTGTCTTATGGTCACGTGGCACTACTCGTCACCCGCCCATCACCACCGTCTCGTCTCGGCGTCGGCGTCGGCGTGTCGCGTCACGCGTCACTACACTACGAGGCACTTCACGTTCACCATGACGGCCACCGCAGTCATCGTCGTCATCCTTCTCTCGGCTCTATCACATTATTCATCACTAGCATTCACTCCACCGTCATCAAGGGCAGTTAGGACTCCCATTCTTGGAATTGTGGTCGATGTCTACCACACACCACAAAGACAACGACCAAGATCAACATCTTCTTCTACTGCATGCAACGCCAAGCGGAAGAAAAACAGCATCTCCTCCGAAAATCAATGGTATGAGGATGTAGACGATGATGCCTCCCCCGAAGATGTATTCTGGGATGAAATGGAACGACGAAGATTACTGAGCCGAAGTGGAGTTGTTGGCGATAATAATATGTCATCTCTCGATGCCGGACTGTCGCCAATCGACATGTTGAGCATGATGGATGATACCTCCTCCACCACCACGTCCGTTTCGTCGACCATTGTTGCACAGGCATCGTCTTCCATGGGTGGCGGATTCGGATTTGCGGATGATTTCATCGGGCCAGGATCCAGCACTGCCATGAGTACGAAGATTCCGGGGCTAACTGTGGCGGAGCTGAAAAGTGCAGAGGCAGTTCTCGCCGCATACTCGNACAAGATCTCGTTAAGCAATAACAAAGTATTGTGGGAAGGTGATGAACTATCTCTCGATGAAGAGAATGCAGAACTTAATCGCCAATTGGATGAATTGGAACGAGAATTCATGGGAGATGGGGTTGATGGGTCTGTTGTGGGTGGATCGAGTCCATTCTTTGATCCAACATTAAGTGACGAGCCGTGGGATCGATATGGACAATCGAAGAGAGTAGATTCTGAAGATGATGTAGATGAGACCGGGAAAAACTCAGTCTTTCACAAGGAACTTGAACGTAAGATGAAAATGGTGTCACAAAATGCCAAGGAATTCCTTCTGGATTATGAGGAGGACCACCCCGAGGAGGCGGAAGCCGAAGCACAACTAGAAGAAGAGGAATACACCAAATCTCTTTCATATATAAGTATTACATCTCCTAGACTGGAAAACGCCGCCGTCAATCCCAAGGCTGAGGCATACTTTCAACGAAAACCGGATGAACGACAGGGATATGACGTCATGTGGGTCAGTGCAGTGGATACTCCGTGCGTCAAAAATTTGTATGGCGTATTTAGTGATTGGGGCGTTCAGTTTGCTGATAATTTTGATGATTGGGATGAGGGAAGTGTTGAAGGTGGTGATGCATATCGCTCCATAGAAGATATTGCGAGCTACAAGGCTCGGAAGGTGTACGAGGTTACTGGATTGCCATGCATCGCCAGTCGAACATCATTCGAGGTTGAGCCAATCCGTCCGGAGGATATGGACAGTGGCAGTGCATCTGCTACTGCTCTCGTTGGTGCTGGTGGGAAAAAGGTAAGACCAAGCCCCAAAAGTCCAAGGGTCACCACTGGGTACAGATTCAACAACATTGGCGAGCATGTCGATCGTGTCGTTCAATCGCTCCTTCCCTTTTCCGAGCCCACGCGAGTCACAAGATACAGATCATGTATATGCTACTATGACGGGGAAATGGAGCTATTTGAATATGGAGAACTCGACTGTGACCTTTACTTTTCGGGCTCTATGCGTACCTTCCTCCCAATGTCCGCGGCCATAAACTCAATGCTGAATTCACTAGAACTGGCTTTAGATTTGCAGTTCCAAAAATGGCTGAAAGCCAAAGTCAATGATGTTAGTACTGGTAGCGTTGATTACAGCGATGCGAGCCTCAAACTGCGAGATCGTGTCTTAAAGGAAGCAAAGGTGTTGCCGAATGACATAATAGATGTATCCTCATTCATGGACGCGTTGGTCGATGTCGACTTGATGGATCAGTGTGGAAAGGAGTTGGCGAAGAGGTTCGCTACTGTAAGGCCGTCAAAAATTTTGACGATTGCTACCACGGGACTGGTTGTTGCTATTCGTAAGTTCTTTCTCAATTGAGCTGGATAGTATTCTTCGGTTTGACTTCACTGTCCTCATTTTCATTTATCTGCTGTCTTGTCAGCGATCGCTAAATACCTTCAAGTGCCATTGGTATACGCGAGGAAATCGAGATCGATAGTAATGGCAGACACATTTGATGCAGGATATAATAGCAAGACGATCGGCCAAGATCGACAATTACTAGTGAGTAGAGATCATCTCGATGAAGACGATCGAGTGCTGATAGTTGATGACTTTCTGTCGAGTGGTTCGAGCCAAGAGGCATTGCTTCGCATAATCTCCGAGGCAGGCGCAACGGCGGTTGGAGTTGGTGTCCTGTTAGAGAAGGTCTATGAGGCGGGAAGAGTCTCACTTTCTGGGTTTGGTTTGCCGATAGAGTCGGTAGTGCGAATAGCTTCAGTGAAAGATGGGGCCATCCAGTTGCTCGAGGAGGATGGATACGATCGAATGTAAGAAAAGGAACAACCGATCAAATAGTATATTTTTTCAGTACCTACTACATGGCAGATCGGAAAATTGTGTAATCATCACCATACCAACGGGACTACCATGATCCATATCCATCAATGCCTGTGCTCCCTTCTCAAGTGTAACTTCTTTCTCAATCAACATTTTTGGATCAAGTCTTCCACTTTGTACAAGCGATAAAATTTCCGGCATACACTCCGCAGCACATCCATGAGAGCCTACAATTTCGAGTTCTTTACCTGCCACCATAGCCATGGGCACCACGGGCATTGGGCCCCCAATAGGTAGACCGACTTGAATCATTCTTCCACCCCTCCTTGCACCATGGATCGCATCTTCGCATGTAGATTTATATCCAGCCGCATCAATTGTTAAATCAGCACCCATTCCCTTAGTAAGCTGCAGAACTTTTTCTTGTACCTTCTCGTTCTTTGCATTAATTGTATCTGTAGCTCCAACCTCTATTGCCTTCTCCAATGCGTCATCTGATACATCGATTGCAATAATTTGTTCGGCATCAAATGCAGCAGCAATCATGACACAAGACAACCCCAACCCACCACATCCAAAAACAGCCACAACATTTATTTTTTTCCGAGCGTGCATCCCACCCTGTTGAACCACTGCACGATAGGCAGTGGTAAACCTGCATCCAAGAGCAGCAGCCTCCACGAAGGAAACATTTTGTGGTATGATGCAGAGATTACGATCAGCTCGAGGGAGGGCCAGAAATTCAGCAAATGAACCAATCATAGTAAAACCCTTTTATAGAGCAATAATAAATCATGTGTGTTAAAACAATAAAACGAAATGGTACAAATTTGCAAACACGCCACTTGCAATCAACGTTTTTACTGTTTACTCACCGGCTGCTCTTGTTGTTCACATATCGTAGGTCGATGGAACTGGGTACACATACAGCACTCTCCACAACTCAAAATGAATGGCACAGCAACGCGATCTCCAACTTTAAATTTTCTAACGTGAGTTCCAACCTCGACGATTATACCGCTAACTTCATGCCCGGGCACAAACGGGAAACCGTTCCGCTTCACATAGGAAATGATGTCAGAATCGTGACCGTTCCATCCATGATGGTCAGATCGACAAACACCTGTTGCCATAACTTGAATGATGACTCCGTAAGTATCGTCGGAGGATGTAGGGCGCGGTATTTCATCGATGGTTATGGGACCTGAGAAGGATCTGTAGACAGCGGCTCTCATGGTCGATGGGCGTTTGTTTTTGTTTGGTCGGCGCTCAGTGAGGAGAGGAAACTCGAGGGATATTTTGGCGCGAACAGAATAAGTAGGAAATTCCTCTGTCCAAAGATCGGCAAAATTTCCGACTCGACTGGTTTGGACTAAAGATAACAACAACAACGACAGTAGAGTACTATCAGAGATAGATACCTCTAGCACCCTCTGCCTCTGCACGATATGATATTCTCCCTACGCTTGCAGTGCACCCTAACACATAATGGATGCCATAATATGTCGACGGAAGCATCTAATCACTCGACTCATCCAAGCTGCACGTGGGCAGTATTCACCTACAGCTGACACGGGGACTGGTGAGTTGTCAAAACCTTCAAGTTCCTTCACCAAACTTCCTTGCTTTTCATTGAAGCGACATCACGTTGGCAAGCTGACGGCCGATTGGAGTTGCAATCTCGACGGCTCTCTCGACCCTGGTATTGCCGGCGTTGCATCGCCAAATGATTTTCATTCCTTTCTCTGCGAGAGAATTAATGGTGCTCAAAAGCGTGTTGTTCTGGCATCGCTCTACATTGGAGTAGGCAGCGCCAACGCGAATCATGTTAGCTCAACCATGCCACATGTTGCAGGTTGCAAGGAAGACGAGTTACTTCAAGCACTTCGCAATGCGGCATCGAATAATAAACTTGAGAAAATGCAAATACTACTTGATGCCAATCGGGCCTTACGAAAAGTGTCAGCTACAACAAATAGAAATAGACAGTCACATGAATTGGAGGAGGCCATCCAAACCAACTCAGCCGACGCTGTTTTATCGGGAATAAATCCATTCATTCGGAAATGCGATAAGAACGACAATCAGGGTCTCTTTCTATTCCCAGTCCATGGCAAACGTTTGCGCACCATCCTTCCATCTCCGTTAAATGAAGTGGCTGGAGTCTTCCACATTAAGGCGTACATTGTAGACGATATGTTAATATTATCCGGAGCAAATTTGAGTGAAGAATACTTTTGCAATCGGGTAGATCGGTACATGCTATTCACCAATGGTGGTGGTGGTTTGGTGGACTTCTATGCCGATCTATGTGATATTTTGTGCGAGTATGCACTTCGATACGATGGTCCACAAGATGATATTAGGAGACGACGAGATCTCGTGAAATCGATGATTTCATCACGAGACGAGAAGGACAAAAAAGAGAAGCTGGAGCTATCTTTAATTCGACTATTTGACGGAAATTACCAACCTCAGGAGATGGACGAGAGTGATAACGAAGAAGAGGTGGTGGCGTACGCGATACCAACATTACAAATTCCAAAGTCGTTCCTTGATAGACCAATTCGTATTCCGTCCGACACGGAAGTTACCCAAAATCTGCTACTCACTGCCCTCGATAGTAGTGGAGAAAATTCAGCATCCGTGCGATTATCAAGTGCATATCTCAATTTAACGCAAAAGCTATTGTCAGTTTTGACTCAGTTTGGAAGGAAAACTAATGCTGGAGGAGCTCCGTATATTTTGACTGCTGGACCAATCAGTCACGGCTTTGCACCAAAGAGAGGAGAAGAGTCCCGAAAACGCAAAGTGATCTTTGTGGAATATGTCAAGGCAACAATTCCAAAGGCGTTTTTGACGTTGGTAAAGGAGACGGCCAAATCTGTCATTTCAGCTGGAGGGAAGGTTTTTCTGTTTGAGAAGGAGGGATGGACGTTCCACGCCAAAGGGATTTGGATTACTGGAAATGATGCACGCAGCACAAATCCTGAGATAATACAATCACCGTCGTCATTATTTGCCACCATCATTGGATCCAGCAATTACGGGGCTAGGAGTGAAGAACTCGATGTGGAAAGCAACTGTATTATTGTTTTTACGGACGATTCAAGGAATGATGATGATGTCTGCTGCAATTTGAAGAAGGCCGTTGCTGCTGAATGGAACGAAATGTGTAAGGAGAGTAAAGTCTGGAAAGAGGAAAAGAGTATGAATGATGACAACACAAGCATCGCGCGGCTTGTTCTAGAATTATTGAAACGCTACTTGTAACAATTACACCAATGTATATATTGATATATTTACATTTACGTTTGCACTGTGCTATCTACAGATAAATCTTGGTAATTGCATCATTGAAGCCTTCCAACAAAGAAGCAACGCCGAAATCTGCCAACACTCCAGAATAGTCAGTAGGTTCTTCACTGGACGAACTCTTGGCGTAGACGAAGATATTATCATCCTCATCTCTAACTATCCTCATATCGCTATCAACGTACGTAGTTCGTAACAATGGTTTGGGAACTTGATACGAGTCTACATTCTCCTCCAATAATTGAGATAAATCTCTTGATTTTAATGCAACATTCTCAGAGTCAAGCAAATTGCGCAAGATTGGAACGTTCGATCCTTTGATTTCGACAGTGTCCATGTACAGTTCCCATTCCGAAATCGAGGACGAAGTTGATGTATTTCGGGGCATGATATCGGCGGAACTCACAATAGCTCCATCAATAGTGAATGGTAATCCACCCGAATATCGTAACGACGGTACAAAGTCCGACAGGAATGGGATCGCCCCCGCACGAACTTCAAACTCGTTCACCAGCCGACCTTCTTTGCTTATTACTTGACGGACATTCCCGACCGTTGAAATGGCGAGTGCCGCACGGTGCATGTTGCAGAACCAGTTGTATTGTGCTGCCTGCTCGGGTGTTTTACATGTCGATCGACCAGCGAGGAAGAAGGGCGAGGAGCGGAATAATTGTGTGTTGGAGTAGAGGAGTTCCCACGTCCCGACCAAGTAGGATGGAATTGTGGAAGCAATTGCATCGTCGGATTCATGAATCGGTGCGTTGGATTCTAAGGAGGCAATGAGCTCTGATACCCTTTCCTTTTGGGAGGAGTTTGCGTTCTGACCACGATCGGTCGACGCAGCAATTCGTAAGATGGAGTTTTGGGTATGTGCATTATCAGCGAACGAAGACGTAGGTGACGAGGCACTTGCCATACCATCATCACAGGCAGTCGAGACAACTTCATCATCTGACGGGGAAGCCTTATTGGAGGATCGCCCATTGGCAAGTTGGAGTTGAGCTTCGAGCAGTGATCGTTGAAACTCCTCGGTGGCATGGAGAGGTCTCGTAGTCAAACTCCTCTGAATCTGAACCGATGTGATAACGGGAAAGTTCGAAGTCGACGTGAATCCGTGAGAGATGGTTGTCAATATAGAAGCAACAAGCAGAACGGCTGCCGCATGAAAGGATGCCATCGTTGAGCTGCAGGCTTCAACGCGAAGTAAGAGAGGAATGGTGAAGGTGTAGGTAGTTGTAGATAGTTGTAGCTAGTTGTGGAAGGTTTTAGAACGGAGAGACAACTAACTCTCTCTCTGTCTAGATAGTCTGTATGGTCGTAGGTATCTACGATAAACGATAACGCCTGGGTGTTGTGGATGACTCACTCCTCTGATTGTCCTCGATGGGCAGGATCGTTTGGCGACACGTAGGAAATCCAAAGAACCAATCATCGCCAGTGACTCAGTGAGGTCAAAAACAGTGTGCACATAAGTAGGAACCAGTAGATTTTCTCTTGTGACTACTCACAGCTACCCACACCAGCAGAGCACAGAGCAGAGCCAAATCCGGAGAGTCGCGGGTCGTGGCGTGGTCCATTATTTGGCATAAATATTCATCACCGCCTCCGCTTCGTCGACATGGCATTGCGCACGCTGCTACTGTTGTCGATCATCCCACGTAGTAGTTTGGCAGCTCGATCTTTCCCCTCGACATTCATTCCTGCATCGACGTCGCACTCGGCGTTGTCAGCGATTTCTCCCCCATCACTCTCATCCACCATCGAGGCCGAAACCAAAACCCTCCGCTCGTACTACTCCACATTGAACATGGCGAATGGCTCCGGAAAAAATACCAATGCCATCAGCAGTGACGACCATACCGGACGCTCGCTGAACATTCACTGGTTTCGTCAAACTGACTTGCGCTTGCATGACAATCCAGCTTTGTGCCGAACTGTCGAACTATCCAGCGGTAAAGCTACGAAGAAACTACCCGTGGGGGCTTCTTCCACTACTTCAAAGACAACGCCATCTGGAATTGTACCCGTGTTTGTGTTCGACACTACACGTATATACGGATCGAATGTGAGGTCCAATTTGGGATGCTTGAAATGTGGACCGCAACGTGCCAAATTCGTACTTGAGGCGATTGCCGACTTGCGATCGAATCTAGAAAAGCGCGGCAGTGGCTTAATTGTGGCAGTGGGCAAACCCGAACTTGTGCTGGCAGATATTGCCAAGAGTGCCATTCTTCGATCCGAAAATACTGAAGGTGGAATGAAGTTCAATGTAGTTTGCCAAGAGGAAGTGTGCTCGGAGGAGCTGTCGGTCGACAAGGCGGTTCGTGCAGAACTAGCCAAGGCCATGNCGATTTGGGATACTCGTCTGAGGACATCGACTTGGCAACACAGATTGACTCACGATCTGCCATGCCCAAGAACTATCGCGGTGGTGAAACTTTTGCTCTCCACCGAGTTAAGGAATACATTTGGGACAAGGACTTGCTCCGAAACTACTTTGATACTCGCAATGGCATGATTGGGGCCGATTACAGCACTAAGTTCGCGCCGTGGCTTGCGCTCGGCAATGTCTCACCACGGTACATTGCACGAGAGTGTCGTCGATACGAGGAAACTCGCATCCAAAACAAGAGCACATACTGGGTAGTCTTTGAATTGCTGTGGAGAGATTACTGCAAATTCTTTGCCAAGAAATATGGAGATCGTATCTTCTCTCCCAATGGTATCCTTGGTACGGCACCACATGTGAACAAAAGGAAATGGGGAATGGATCCAAAGCAAATTCAAGCGTGGAAAGATGGCATGACAGGATACCCCTTGGTCGATGCCAACATGAGAGAGTTGGCAGCGACTGGGTTCATGAGTAATAGAGGTCGTCAAAATGTTTGCTCTTTTCTAACCATTGACATGAACATGGATTGGAGATACGGTGGTGATTATTTCGAAGAGAAGTTGCTTGATTACGATGTGCATTCCAACTATGTCAATTGGCTTGCTGGAGCTGGAATGACTGGTGGACGATTGAACAGGTTCAACATAGTGAAGCAATCGAAGGATTATGACTTTGGCGGAGATTATGTTCGTTTGTGGTGCCCTGAGCTCAAGAATGTTCCTGACCAGTATGTCCACGAACCATGGAAGATGAGTGAAGCGTTGATGGAGGAATGCGGTGTGAAAATTGGACCTGGAAGAGATTATCCTTCGCCCATTGTCAATCCTGACGTCATGCCGAAGATTATGAATGGTGGCAGGGAAGGAGGAGGAGGACGCGGACGTGGTCGTGGTGGTGGAAGAAATGGAGGGGGAAGAGGTGGCTTTCAAGAAAGAAATAAGCGAGACAAAGGGAGTAGGCCTGGGTCATACGCTTTTGATTCCAAATATATCTGAACGACGATCCGCGAGCGAAGTTGGATCAATATCATAGATGGACTAATTATTACGCTCATATACATATTCTCAAAAATCATGTTATTATGTCGAATCGATCGAACAATAGCTGACAAAACTAGTGTTTGTTCCGGAAAGCGCAATCATCCATACCACTCAATTCAAATATTTGATCCATAGAGCACACCACTCGAAACAAGCTCCTCTAGAAAATCAATCGCTTCTGATGACAGCATACTGTTTTGCATTTCTGGGTTATCGCTACTATCAAGACCAAGCAGAAGCGATCGGTCGACCAATCTATGATTGGCAACAATCTGAAAAATCATAGCAGCCGCATCATTAGCGGGAGAATCGCTCTGCCACATTTCACCGTTAACGAAAAACCGGTAATGCTCCCTTCCATTATGACTTTTAGGGCGGACAGTTGAATATGCAAAAGCAATTCCCTCAGCTTGGTAAAGAACGCCCTTTCCAGCTAAAACACTTTGCACTGTCGAACGCGCATCGGACCACTCATCGCAATGATC
>JALLAX010000371.1:0-14090 GCA_036939555.1 Discostella stelligeroides
CATGTGCTCTTCCGATCTCAACCTCTGCACCTCATCCGAGGCCTTCCAAATTCCATTCGTTGGCCACCGGTCTCCCATGCAAACTCAGCTCTCAGCGTCCAAGTCCAACGACGTCGTCATCGGCGGGGGGCGGATCGGTTCCCTTATATCGGACGGTGCATCTCTGCTCGGCCGAAATGATTCAATATCCTCCTCCATCGATGAAAATGGTGAAGGACCAATTTACATTGCTACACGAAATGATGTTCTAGAAAGCATTGTTGATGGTTGCCCAATGAATCGGAGGAAAGATTTGGTGTTCCTACAGAACGGTTATCTAGATGAATTTTTGATCTCAAAGGGTTTGGGAGAGAATACCCAAGCTCTTCTGTATTTGAGCGTGCCATCCAAGGGGGCAACGCCGGTGGATGGGATAACATCGTTCAATCCCGAGGGGTTGACGGCGGCGACTGGAAGGCATGCCAAGGCATTTGCCGATCGATTGGCGGCATTGGGACTTAAGTGCAATGTGGTGTCACCGGCGGAGTACCGTCCTGCCATGTTTGAGAAGTTAATGTGAGTTTTACTTTCTTTGGTCAATGTCGGAGAAATATTCATTGCAGTTGTTTTTCATATTTGCTGAATGTAATTCGTACTCGTTTTATAATGAATGCACCATGTGTATCAAGCTGGATATCCACCTACATGTTAGTGGGGACAGCCAAAGACTGCAAATCAGTCGGTCAGGCAGGATCAGAACACTCACAACTTGTTCAGGATGTTATTCTTGAGCTCACATCGGCCGTGGCCGCCATAGAGGGCATATCATTCTCTCCCGGCACCATTGAACGCCTTGCCGCTTACACAGATGTTGTAACAGACTTTCCATGCGGTGTCAAAGAGTTTGAATGGCGGAATAAATATTTTTATGATTTGGGGGATGAAGCGTGTCCGATCCATAATAGGTTATTGCGAGAGTGTGCCGCGCAGGGGAAACTAAGTTTTGAGCTGCCATGAAACAGACGCACACCCGATGTGGAGAGGAACAAGAAAAGTCAGGGCAGGTTGTAAACTATAACCATCATTCTGTTTTAATCAAGCACTCCGTAATGTTTCGCTAAAAAATGGGTGCTGAATGATGATACTGCTTACTCTGCACTCTGCATCCGGAGAAATAGTTCCAAGCTGAAGTACATATTAGCGGTTTTCTTCATACTCCAGCAGTCTAGCCTGCAATTCCTTTGCACTTCCTTGAATATCAAGTCCACGCTCTTTCAGTGCCTCCTTAAGCTGTGCTGGTTTCATTTTCTTGATGACAATTTTGTCAATTTTGGGGATGCTACTCTTTCCTTTCTTCTTCTTTTTCTTATCATCCTCATCCTCGTCATCTGACCTATTTGCATTGGCATACTCTGCTGCCGCCTTCCTTTCCGCCTCGGCAAGTTCAGCAGCTTCCTGCTCGGCTTTTGCCTTGGCAGCAGCAGCATCTCTTCGCGCCTTTACTTCGGCAAGTTTGGCCATGTCACGTTTGTACTCCTCGGTGAGACCAGCCTCGTGGCGCTTTCGGTAGGCAGCGGCTTTCTCCTCCTTTTCTTTTTCCTCCCGTTCTCTACGTGTCATGGGGACCACAACCGCATCACCCATATCTTTCAACTTTGTCATCTTCACCGGGGCCTTGTTTGGATTCTCAACCTCGACCAACCCCTCCACCCCTTTGGGTTTGTATTCCTTCTCGACCCAATTGCCACCATCATCGTCGTCATCTCCGTCGTCGTTCACGGAAATTTCTGCGACACGTCGTCCAACTAGCATGGCCTCCCTCTCCGCCTCACGCTGAGCGCTATCTACCGACCCTTCATCATCGTCATCGTCGCCTTCCTCGGCATCTGCGCGACGCTTAGCCCGAGCGGCATCGAAGTCTGCGAGACGTGCATTGCGTTGTTCAATCTCTTCTGCTGACTGAGCCGCGAAGCGCTTACCGGATCCACGGCCTCCGCCGCGTTTGCCTTTGCCTCGTGCCATGGGTGACTTTTCACCTTTCCCTCTCCTCGTCTAGAGTAACTGATGTCGGTGGGTGAAGGAGAAGGAGAGAAGAAAGAGCGAGATGAAGAAGGAAGAAGGAGATGAGCGGCAGGAATAATAAGTCGTATGAGGCGGACAGACAGACAGGCCACCCGACAAAGGAGAGGGAGAAAAAAATGGACAACAGGTAGATACGATGTCGGATGGGGATGGTATGGTAGCAGATAATATGAATGACACATCACTTCATGATTGTTTTGAAATAAGGATAGAGTACGCTCTCTGCTTTAATAATTACCCACATAATATGAAATTGTTTCAACCAATCCTTGGCTTGAATATCTCGCATCTAGCTCCCATACTTCTGAAAGTTGAGTCATGGCATTCTGCTTTCATGGTTCCCTTTTGGTGGAACCTCAGGTAGCTGATACCCACTTGCCTCCTTATGATGTAACGGCAAATTTATACACATGCAACTGACCGACTGATAATCTTCTTCCTCTTCGTCCTCCATCACACAATACTTGACATATATTGTGTCGCCATGTCTATTCAGTTTTTCTTTCACATCTTGTACATGTTTTGGTAATGACACTTCTACTGCTGTCAAATCTTTATGCTCAACCAGAAGCACTTCATATGATGTTGATATCATTGTCCAAAATGAAATATTTGATGGAGCTTTTGTCCAGCCAGCCTTCCACGCTAGTAAGCAGTACGGTCCCAGAATTAATACCTCAAGAAGTCCGTAGTACAGTGGAACGGCCACGGCAGCAGACGATTCTTCGCCCTGAAACATGGTTAGGGCGACAGATGTTGCAATACCCACATTTTGATAACAACATTCCACAGACAACGTGCTACGACGAGAAACAAACAAAAGGACAAGTGCGTGAGAAGCGATACGCAATACAAGATTTAATCCAGAGACGTTTTGCCTTCCACTCACACTCGCTCGGGTTTATTTAAGTTGCATGCAGATGTCATTATATTTGCAAGGATTAGTCCGGCAACACACGGCAACACCACCCCGACGTAAAACTGCCAGGAATGCTGCCAAATTTTGGTCTCTCCGCCAGTATTGGAAATCAGTGCTGAAAATGCCACTAAAGATAAACCCGCATAGTTTCCCAGTCGATTTGCTAGAATATTGAATCGATACGAGTGTATTTTTGCTGATGCCAAAAGTCCGAGAGAAATAGCTGAGATTACCACACCTAATGCGACGAAGAGTGAGCGGAAATCCAAGCTCTGCAGGATATCTGCATCGTATGCAAATTTGCAGTAAAAGAGAATATTCAACGGCATGATAATCACGGAGAGGAGGGTAGATATTGCAGTCATGGTCACAGAGAGGGCAAGATCGGCGTTGAAAAGAGAGCACCACCTGGGCAAAATCGACAATCGATATTAAATGAGTGACAAATGAATGTGATGATCTATGAAAGAGAACCAATTTACTCGTCACGCATACGCAAAAACGCACAAGCACAAGGTATCCCTATCCTCAAATAATTTTCAATCGTACTCACCAATTCGAATAGCTCCCACCAGGGGAGCAAGTAACTACCAACAAGGTAATGCCCACACTCCTATCCAACGCCATATATTTGACCACAATAAAACCGCACAGCGGTAATATCAAAAATTGCAACAACGCGCCCATTAATAATGCTCTGACATTCCGCAATTGTGCCGCGAACATTTGTATGTCAACTGTTGCCGTCATTCCAAACACGAGGGAGAATAGCAGGACATTGCAGGCTATTTCGGTGAAGGAAACCATTACTATCTGTTTTCCTGAACCCAAGTATTTGGTGGGGGCAGGGACGCGCTGCTCGGCCTAGTTTGTGTTGTTGTTGTTTGGAGAAAGCTGTATTACCAAAATCTATCTTACAATGCTCTCTACCTCAAGCTTTTTTGATCAACTCAAGTTGCCCCGGTGTCGTTCTGATGGTTGCGTTAGCGAAAGGAGTATAGAATGAAGAGCATGACATTGATTTAATAATTGTTCACTCTCTCTCTCTCTAAAGTCTAGAGAGAGAGAAAAGAGAGGCATAGATAACACTAACGACGTCGGTCAGAATGAGAACAACGATTTGATGAGGCCGACGGCGCACCTCAGAACACATTTTTCATCATTTTATTGCGGCTCCTCTATCCTTATCTATCGTACTATCCCTGATTGCTGATTATTGCTGATTGCCCCGCTTCCGATGGGGAGAGAAAGTCAACATGTTAAATGCGCCTTCTGCCTTCTCATTCTCCATGAATACTTATTCCTACATGCAGTGGGTGACTTTTCTTAAACGATTCATTCCGTGGTGGCGGGAACATCATGGACGTCTTGATGGGCATGAGAAATGAGTGGCCGGCATGCATTCGTTTGTTTCGATTGAAGCTTGTGCATACCATACCCACCGAGTGGCATCGGATGGCGACGGTGAATTGAATAGGCGACGCCAGAGTACTAGTAAGTGAAATGAAACGCGAAGATTCAATCTAGATATCACCGGCACCCTCTCTACTCTCTAGCTCCTGGGGGGAGTGGTAGTCAAAGGTTGATGTCATAATTCAGAATATTAAATATTATGCATCAGAAGATGTCATGTAATAATATAGTGGGAACCATTGACAGCAATGATAATGATGTTGACGAGATTACGGGCTATGGAGAGAACAACACAAAATCATTATGTTGTCCTGTCAAAGACAGTGTGAGTGGTATTGGAAAAAAACAAGAGGTGGAAAATTGCAACTGGACAATGATTATAAACAAAAAAACACAAGAAGCCGTTGCAGTTGAGGCATTACTTTCCATGGCAAATGTCATGCACAAACCCTCATCATCTGCAATGAAGTCATCTTTCCCGCAGGAGGATACCATAACAGATAGAAAGAGGGATGGATCCATACTAGCTGGCATGGTGGACTTGGATGGGCATGCACTTGAAATCACAAGAATAGTGAATTGCATTCCTCCTACCATCCCATCCGGGCAGTCTCGAACCCTTACAACGTCACCACCCTTAGTTTCTTCGCAGCCAAGCGTAATTCAATTTCTTTCACCTGGGCAGTCGATGAAAGGTGGAATCGATTTTAACCAGAGGAGAGTAACCTTAGTTGGGGATATTTGGACCCACGTTGGTATGATCCCGGGACCGGCAAGCATTGGCAAGAAAAGGAAAAGGGTGTGAAACATGAACAATGTTGAGATATATTTTTTTGGTATTTCTCTGATTCCGGTCGATCATCATAATTTCAACGGGATATAATTCGTAGCCAATTCACATGGGTGTGGTGTATAAAGTGGGTATTAGAATTACTTTTGGGGGCAGGGGAATGGCAACCGACATCATGCTTCAGGAAAATATTTGCGCCATAAATAATACAACTCCGAGTAATAAACATTGAAAAATGCATGCAAGATTTTTATTGATCATTAACAATATCCACATGGAACTCATAAACAATAATTTCTACCTGTAACTCATTCATTATCCGCGAATGGTACCTAGGTTCGGACAGATAATGATCGAATAGGAAAATGCAATCCTTTTGATGCTTCGGTAACAGCAATGATGAGAGAGTGAAGCATCCGTCCCTCCTGGCTGCATGGCTGTCAATTAACATTGTCAGCCAAGGCAAGATCCAATGACCTGAGGACACTTCATGCAGCAGCAATTTCACTTGTCAATAAATGGTAATACAGTAGTGAATTCATCCATCTACCAAATATTTCCTTGTTGTCATTGCTTTGTTGGATGAGTGAATTAATAACAACAACTTGGCACAACATCATCATCATCACAGATCATCACCATCATCACCATCACACAAACTCATCCTCAAAAATGCCTCCCTCAACATTTACTAATTCCTACGTGAAAATGCGACATTCGAATCCCCCCGCCCCGAGCAACACACCTGAACATCAACAATAACAATCCTCCTTCCCTCTCTGCCGCCTCCGCAGGCAAAGTCAACGCAGCAACCAGGATCAACATCAAGAGGGGGTGATGGCATCCTTGCCCGCGGTCAAATATTATTCATCGAAGGGGGGTATCGTATTGATATATTGATTGGACCGACAGATTGTCATTTTTCCTTTGCCTTCCATTCCCAGGTCTAGCTGGCCATTATTGAATCTAGTTGTTCCAGCTGAACAGGCCGCCTCTGAGAAAGCCAAAGCCACACGACCATGACATCTTCCTTCTCATCCTCCTACCAATCAGCAGACGGCATTCCATCTGCGCTGGAATCTTTTCCTGGCATAATGTCTCCCGCTAGCGTCAACAATATCAACCATCCCCTTGCCGCTGCTGCCACCACACACGGCGACGACGACGGCGGCGGCAATGACAGATCCCCCCCCTCGCGATCAAGTAATGACAAGGCATGTTTGCAATACAACGATGGATCCTCGTCGACTATGTCGCTTGTTGCAACAACTGTCGCAGAAATGACGACTGAGTTGCAACCGCAGCAGCCGTGGCAGCAACAGCAACGGCATCACGAAGATGGTTTTGCGACGTCCCAAAACAATGAAGATGTTGTTGCTGTTGGCACTCCAACAAATAATGGTAATACCCACACAGTTGAAAGTGAAACAATTCAAAATAACCAACAACTATCTTCGAATTCGTGGGCATTGACAACAGTAGCAACAAACAACAACAACAACGAGAGGGCAGAAAGAAACGAGTCGCCACGGTGGGAAAATACAACATGGATGCGATCGCCCACCACCAATCCGACTACTAATAATACCATGTTGTCAATGACAATGGCCGATCATGGATACTCGACAATTGCAATGGATGATTTGAAATTCTCCGAGTCACTAAATAATAGCAACAACAGTGGAGGGCAGGTCATTGAGACGACAAAGCATGATGATGTTGTGGAGTGGGGGGGGAGCGCGAACTTTTCGTCAAAGGGTGTCATTGACAAGGATGATGGTAGGGCAATGCAAGAAGTGTGTGTGAGAACTCATGATAACATCAACATCAGCATGGACAGCAATAATGATGGATATTGTGATGACAATGCGCAAGCAGCTGAGGCAATCCTACTATTGGCAAGTCCCGCGATGAGATCAACATCAGTGGTGGAATCGTCATCGGCGCCCCAACACGAGTATGGAAGCAAGAACAACGACGTTGACGAGGAGGAGAAGGAGGAGGGGGTTGAAATAATTAAATCGTCCACTGAAGTGGTAATGCAGAATCATACCAATGAGTCCGTAGGAGAAGGAAGAGAAGGAGAAGAAAAGGGTAGTGGTAGTGTCAATGGCCGTTCACATGCAACCAAAACATTAGCTCTAGTGCGAAAGAACTATGAACAGAGTATGCAAAAAGTATCGTCGTCTGGCACAACAACAACAAGGACAACTCCCTCAACGTCTTTGGATCCACCACCACCACAACAACAACAGCAACAACAACAACATTCCAACACAACGACAGCATCGACATCCACAATTCAATTTCTGGCACCACAAAAGTCTTCGGATGGTAGAAAGAATCTGTACCAGAGAGTAACCTTTGATGGGGATATAACATCACGGATAACTTTGATACCGCCGTCGTATGGTACGGTAGGATTGGGATTGGATACGAACAATAGAAACATTCCATCATATCCTGCATCATTCGAGGCGATGAATGGAATGTATCCTACCATGGCAGCACCCTACATGCCACGCCGCCAGGATCTATCATCAAAAGAAAAGAAGGGAAAGAAACGAAGTCATGAGAAGATTAGTATAAATCATCAGGAAAGTATACCATCTGGGAAAGGAGGTCCCGAACCAAAGAGTAAGCGTTCACGGGGTAGCAGTAGTAGTAGTAAAAAGAGCAAAGGAAAGAGTAAGAAGGCGACCTTTGCCGAATCCTCATCCAATAGTCTGATCATTGTTGGTGACGGGGATGCCACGAAGCCACCACCCTCTCCCATTCGAATCTTACACCCTCCCAAGAACGTTAGCAGTATGGTCCGCACACTTCCCGACTTTACACCGCAGCCCCAGCAGTATACAATCACTTCCGACCATAGGCCTCATCGGATTTATAACCCACTATTGCAACTACCCCAATTTCCTGATGGGAATGATCCACCTCTAGAGGAGATACCCCAAGCGGGGGAATTGTGGAATATATCGGATATACATTTTCATGATCCGGATACCTACCCCATCAGTTATCTAGCTCGGGTATTGGGTTTCAATGTACCCATGGATGGATGCGGTCAGGAATTCGGACAAACATTTGATCCCATGTCGCTAGAGCGATGTAATGAGGAAGGAGAACAAGATGTGATGATGATTCCCGAACTAGGATCTTTCAGTGATCAAATATGGAAGGGTTGTCATCCCAATAAGAAACCAACATGTCGGACAACAACGAATGGTAAAGTTGGCACCGACTCGTCATTGGCAATTGCAATGTCGTCGTCGTCGTCGACGACGTCGAATGGAGAAATTGACTCCGATGATCATGGCATGCGTGATGACAGTAAACTTTCCTACTCCGATCCTCTATATACCAATATTCTTTCGTCATATCGGGGATACAATGATGATGATTTTAAGGATGCTGGGAAAGGATATTTGGATGAATTATCGCCTCACTGTTTGGATTTTGCAAGACAACGAGGCGTTTTGGGAATGAACAAGAATGCCGCATTATCGTTTCGTTTTGGAAACGACCGAGACGAGGAATCATTGACTTCATTGGCTGAGAGGGTAAGTTTGGATACTTGTTGATTTGCTAGAGCGAATTTGTTTTATTTCTCGTTAGCTGATGTCTCTTCGTATCATAATGTTCGAATCGAAAACCAGTGCCAATGGAAGTCTCATCCAAAACACGATCTAGCAACATGCCTGCGAAGTCAGAGTCATTTCTGTATTGTGGCTGAATCAACATGTGAAGGTAATCGTAGCCCTATTGCTTATTTGCAGTACAGATTTTGCTGGTACAAAGTGGAGGAGAAGAGAGTGGGTAGTGTATCCACCGAGAAAATTGCAGAGCTAGTGATTTTCATTGACAATCTTATCTATGCAGATGCCGATAAAGAAGCTACTACTGGTGATGATGAAGGCAAATCAACGTGCGTTTCAAATGAGTTGGAAACGGCGAAGGTCATTTTGATGTCGTTGGCATTAATCCATGCATGCAGGTCGAACATTTGGTTTGGAATGATGGATGCCCCGTTGGCGCAAGTTCCTTTTTTCAACAAGTATTTTCGTATGAGTCATGTCATAAGGGATGGAAAAACCGTGAATGATGTAACAATGATACCACTCATTTTGGACATCAAAAAATGTCATTTCAAGTACGCCATTCTACTTCTCGAGGAAAGTTTCAAACCCAAACGCAGAGAGAAAAGTAGTGATGTACACAGCGAAAGAATGCTTGTTCAGCTTAGTGCTGGGATACCTAACACCGCAGAAGAAAGTTCACAGATGGGGTGCAGCGTATTTTCTAATTTAATTAATGACAGAGGAAGTTTGAAGAAGGCACACGTTCGTTTGGTGAGACAGCTAGATACTACAGAGCTATTCTCAGTCTCGACCACGGATCGTGACGGAGAGGAGGCCATGGAGGCACTGAACCCAATCGGATCAACTGCCAATGAAGTTTCTACCAATTGGAATATTATACGATTGTTTCCTATCGACAAGACAACAAGTTTGACGGGAAAGAGTGCGACGGAGTCTCGGTTGAGGACTGTTGCTGATGATTTATTCTTAGCTGAATTGCAAAAAAAACAATCGGAGCTCATCGCACTCGAGTCATCTGTTGAAAGTACTGCGCGTAAAATCCTATCCAAGGCGTATGATGAACACTTGAATTTCATGGACAGCACACAACGAACAAAATGTGAACTCGACAAGAAGAAGTTGCAAGAATATCAGGCTGTACAAACGCGGTTACAAGAGGCTGAATTGGCTTGGCAGGCGCAGCTTGATCAAGATATGGATGCGGTGTGTGACGTATGCTTCGACGGCGAAGTCACTCCTGAGAATCAAATCATTTTTTGCGACGCTTGTAATGTAGCGGTTCACCAAAGGTGCTATGGAATCGACCAGATTCCTTCTGGTAATTATTTTTGCCACACTTGTACTCACTTTGAAATCGACAAGGAGTACCTTGCAGCGAAACGTCGGGATGGTCCGCCATTAAAAATTACACGTCATCCCATTGTATGTGAACTCTGTCCTCGAAGGCAGGGTGCATTTGCTCAAGTAAAGTCAGAGGTACCGACATCAAAGGCAAAGTGGGTTCATGTCGGCTGTGCTAAATGGCATGGTATGATGTATGTTGAAGGAGAAAAGAACATGATCGAGGACTTGACAGTTCTCAAGCAGTATTTCAAGAATAAAGGAGTTACGTGCTCTCTCTGTAAAGGCAGTATGGGTGCACTTCACATATGTCGTGAGAAAGGGTGTGACAAGTGGTTCCATTTAACATGTGCAAGATTATCTGGGAAATGTTCTGTCCAGCATGGTGAAAATTGTGAAGGATATCACGATCCAGAAACGCTCAGTCATAAACCATGGTCATTAGCATGCCCATCTCATTCCGAAATCGATATAGAAGCTTTCCAGGAGGGTAGCCTCCCACGCCTCTCGACAGAGCAGCTCATTGCTATTGCAGAATCGTACCCTCCCGAACCCATGCCCCCGAAATCATTTACCAAGATGAACGCAAACGAAAGGAAGGAGTATTGGAGTGACAAGGAGAAACTCTTGGAATTCTTCCGCAGAGTGACGGCAATGCTTGATGGAGATAAATGTTCCGTGTGTGAATTCCCCCCTGACCAAAGTATTGACAGACGCTGCGATAAATGCGGAGTCTTTTCTCATGCTGATTGTGCGGATCCTGCTCGTGGGGAACGTGCGACATGTCTCACCTGTAGATTCATTGAAGAGAGCTCACACGACGCAAACTACGAAGTACCCCGGTGTCACATGTGCTGTCACCCAAACAGCATCGGTCCGCTAGTGAGAGCCACTGCGAAACCGGTTTCAATGAAGAAATGGAGGTTGAATATGGCCTCATTCCAGCGCTCTACCTTTGGGAAGAACAAGTTTTGCCATGCATTGTGTGGACTGTGAGTCTTCTTGCGTTGTATCCATTTCATGATTTGTCTANAAGAACAAGTTTTGCCATGCATTGTGTGGACTGTGAGTCTTCTTGCGTTGTATCCATTTCATGATTTGTCTATTATCACTGAAATGAATAATTTCCTATTTTGCTCTCCACAGATGGAATCCAGAGTGCCAAGCCATCGGGGGGCTGGACACTACCATTGATTGCTCAAACATTGCGCTGTCAAATGGTAGAGGTTTTGTTGGTCACCAACTTCGGTGCACCCTTTGTGGTTTGCATCGAGGGGCCAAAGTTAAGTGTCACTTCGACGGTTGTGAAGGGCCAGTGGGGCTAAAGAAGAAGGCGATGTATCACGTTACGTGTGCACGACAAGCTGGACTTGAAGTGAAGCACGACGGTGACTTTACTATGAAATGTTTCATGCATGTTGATTGCTCGTTCGTCTTCCGAGCCAGACTCGAAGATCTTAGAGAGATTGAACTTAATCGCTCGGCTACCAAGGTATTCAAACCCTACATCCCAATGACATGGATACATGCGTCTAGCCTGCTTCATGCTTCAGTTGCCATCATGCGTACGCTTGGTTGGGCATGGCGATGGGCGGAATGGTGGGTCGCATCGGGTGATAATTGGGAGCCACTGATCGAACCAGGTCAGGTCGAAGAAGATATGACGGAAGAAGAACTGAAAATTGTTCACAGCACCGACGAAAGCCGTTGTAGAGATGCGAGGCAATGTCGTCTAGCTGCATTTGGAGCAGCGCTGAGAAATCGCGATTACGACAAGGAAGCTGGAGATGATCAGGAGCCGTTGGAGAGAGCACTGACTGCAGTCCTTAGCACAAAAAGTTTGGTGGGGCCTCTGAAGAAGAAAGAGATTGATTTCTTTGTCACATGGCTTGCCTTGGCATACCGTTCTAAATCGCCAGCTCTCGGCTTTGGAGACGACAAGACACCCGTTGCGACCGATTCATTTTGTGTTCATCAGGATGATGGCACACCGAAGTATGAGCTCGGATCGCGGCCATTGCCAGGCAAGTCCGAATCAGAGAAGGGTGTATTCGAACCGCCAGTATTAGAAGTAGACGATTTTCTCAAGGCTCCGCTTCCAAGCCCAACCAAAAAGGTTGTGAAACGGAAGAATTTCATTGATAGTGAGGCAGAGACAGATGCGACACCACATTCTTTAACTTCTACATAAATGATTGTATAATAAACGCTTATTTTTAGTCTTGATGCTTCCGAAGGACCGGCCAAAATTGAAAATTGACTGTTCGACTTTTCTTACATCCACACTCCTTTAATCAACAACGATCGAATCTTCGACCAAAGTCAAGGTCCCTTGGCATCATTTCATGATCTTGACGATGTTTCCGGGTACTTGGCGTTGTCTCCCGTGAGTCATCTTGACTGTCACCTCGCATTTTTCACAAACTGATCAAGTGAGAATACATGACGAGAGATGATAACTATTCTTCCACTTTCGCCTTGTTGACTGTTGCAGCAACATCATATCTTTGAAAGGGATAATTTTTACAATTTATTGTCAGGTAAATCCAGCAGATTAAAGTAAAACCCTGTTTTACCCAATTTACTGGATTTAAGCATATGGTAATTTTAATCTGGTAAATGCCAATCTCTTGACCAAACTGCTGTGTCATCATTTTCTGACATTGAGGCAAATGGAGTGCCATAGTACAAAATAACTAAGCTTCTCTGTTGTGTCACAATATTTTCATTGGTAGGATTTATTCCTATGGCCAGAGAAATTGTCATGCCAATTGTTGCAATCTTGCTACTACTGATTGCTCCAGTAATCGTACTTTGCTGTTATCATCCATCCTGTACATTTGTATGTACTGACAACCTGCTCTCTGGGAACCAGAAATTTGGTAAAAGTCCCATATTAAAGTTGTCCACAGCTGGAAGGAGAGGTGATGCCCTGCTGGTAGCATTGCCTAATTCTGGATATTGGCTGAGATGTGGCCTTTCAAAGTTAAGTACAATTACTTAATGTAAAATCTCAAGTTAAAATTTTCTTTTAAATTACTTAATGAAAAAATATCTAGTTACATCACTTTGGCTCCTCTCCAATTGAGGCGTGTTCATCATTCACAGAAATGGCTGCTGGTGCAATGCCCATATTTTATCTTCTCCTAACACTCCTCACATATTGACGAGTGATACTGAAAAGAAAAAACAGAAATCCCAAGAGCAAACATGCCTCAATCAAGGAGTTGCCAATTTGCAGCAAAGGTACAGTAGGCTCCCGTTTCGACTCAGGCAGCAAACCTGAAGAGGAGGCATCCATTGTGGACATACATTATTTTTTGTATATATCATGGGTTCATTCCCATAGGTACAACATATGCAACCCAACGGTCCCAATATTTCTCCCTATTGTGGGTAGTCTCCTCCATCCTTTTGCAGTGAGAACCTGCATCTGCAAGATGGAAATCACTTGTATACTGATCACAGAGGTTGAAAGGTGAACGGTCCCAGACACCTTGGTTGAAAGTGGGAATGTAGTAGATTAATGAAAGTGAGAAAATCAGAGTGTGATTTACAATGTCATCGCTATTCTGATCCAAATGACCGCAACAAGTAATCAGTCAATGCATTGTCTACCCGTGCAATGTGCATTAGGATAAGTGAAGTTGTTGTTTGTGTGATTTGGAGACAAAGCGCTAGTACTTAAATTAGTTGTATTGTGATTGACGACTGTTTTGTGGCAAGGCATTGTACCAAATGTTTGGGACTGTTGTCACTAAATATGGCCACATGTGCATTTTTAAGTGTGAGACAAATGTCCTCTATCACTACCCATAATACTAGCAATCTGGCTATTTTGAGGATGGAGTTAGTGATTCAACCGGAGGTTTCTTGGGATAAGATTTTGTCCAGTGATGTCCGTAGGCTATTGACGTAAGCCAGAAGTCGAGTCGGCTTAGAAACACAAGTCAGCGGAATTTAC